>JBAMBS010001190.1:0-38426 GCA_037044455.1 Zygothrica quintamaculata
TATACATATATCTATATGTATACTTGGTAAATATTGTTGCTTTATAGCCCTTAAACTTAGCAACTAATCCGCTTATCGTTTTGTTAGCAATTTTTCTGGAAGGATAATTAAAATCTATTCGCAGGACATAATAAAAAGTTTTTATGTGTTTTTTTTGTGTGAGTGTTTAGCGTCTATTATAACAGGCATAATCTACTTCTCTCTTCTTTTCCAATTGATTGCCCACATAATTTGTATAAACCAGCAAGAGTCAGCCAACAAGCAGCTGTCTTCAATTAAAACAATAAGGCAAGAAACGATGAAGCCAGCTAAATGGTTCAAAGTCCTGTAGACCAAGTGTAAGCGTTCGCAACAACTTTCTTGAACTTTGCCCAAGCCAAAAGCATATCCAAAGTTAAACAGGAAAAGATGTTGGCTAACTAAACTTAACAGCCAGGTTCTTGCTGTTAAACCAAAGAGCTACTCTAACAGCATCGTAGGCAATCCTGAAGGTTTAGTGCTAAATTTAAAACGAGGGAATCGAATTATAAACAATATTATAAACTATTTCTAATTAAAAATTGATTTCTACTTAGGAGTTAAGAAACAATAGACTAATAACATTTTTCTTTTCATTAGTAATTTTATATTTATATATATTTATAAAAGCTTATTTATAATACGCTATAATTTTCTTTACAAAATTTAAAATATTTTCTGCTCTGTCTGGCAGTCGCATAGAAATGCTAATAGAAATAATCCTTAAGATTAAAGCCATAATAAATTGTCTCATTTGCCACAGGATTCATTTTCGTCTATTCACTTTGTATATTTGAGGAAAAAGCAGCAATCAAATTGTCTATTTACTTAGAATGAGAGTTGGAGTATACGGAAAACATATTATACATATTTTATTATGTCTGCAAATTTTTCTGAGCTTCTCTCCACATGGCGTATGCGTAATTTATTTACCCAAAATTACACACACACACAGTAATAGCATATAGAGAGAAAAAGAGCGGAACGAAGGCGAGAAGACGTTGCCCAGAACAGATCTATAGTAGATATATATAGCAGAAGAGTAGATGTTTTATTGCTTGCTCAGCTGTTGATATGCAATTTAAGCAAATTGCCGTTAATAGCCACAAGAAATCCTCAACGTGTACGGGGCGTATGTGCAACATCTTTCTCTTGCGGATGTGTTTCCAGCTTAAATATTAACTTTTTGCATTATTTTCATTTAAAGCAATTTATATTATAGCCTCATTAGCATAACGTATGTATGTTCTTAGTGGGTCTCTGTCTAGTATGTGTGTGTGTGTGTGTGTGTGTGTGTGTGTGTATGTATGTTTACGTGTGTGTGTTTATGTACTTGTTTATATATGTGAGCCATGTGGCATAGCTTTGAATTCTCATCAAGATGCTAATGGAGTTAAAATGAAAATTGAGTCAACAATATTAACACACTCAACACACGCCATATTACGGGTGTGGATGGATAGATGAGTTTGCTACAGGGGCAATGTCTGTCTAATTTGGTTATCAACACGTCAACATCCATGTCCTGGCCCAAAGAAAGACATAAAAAAATCTAATAGATATGAAAAATCAACTTCACACTATCTTCAGATCAAATTTAATCATAAAGTACTTCACTCTACTTACCAATATCATACATATAATATACAAATAGTATACATAGTATATACGAATACTATACCTATACTATACCTATACTATAATTAAACTATACCTATACTATACCTATATAATACCTATACTATACCTATATTATACCAATACTATGCCTATACTCTACCTATACAATACCTATACTATACCTATACTATACATATACTATATCTATACTATACCTATACTATACCTATACCATACCTATACCATACCTATACTATATCTATAGTATACCTATAATATACCTATAATATATTGCATTATTCGAATTATTTACAGTACCTAAAAACAATACATAAACAATAATTCAACTTATATTAAAACAACAAATTATATATAATAATTAAATTTATATATCTTAGAAGAGATTTTGTTAAGATTTAAAAACACAAAATTGTTTATACTATTCATTTTTATAACTTTCTGATTCAACTTAATTACTGAACCTAGACATTATTTCTTTTCTTTCAATTTGAATTCTATATAGTGCAAATGATTTGCTTTCCTATGAAATAGCCAACATGCCATAGAATTAACTTAGATATATAAAAGTCAGCCGTACAATGATCTCTGACATGTATATAATGATTTCCATATAATAATCATAGAATCAATTAAGTTTATCATAACTTATAATTAAGATATCGTTTTCAATAAATGTATATATATATATAAACTGGCATATACTTTACCCTCAAGTTTTTCTTCTTACAGCTAATTGACTGTTGCCGCTTTAAATTGTAGCCAAACAATTAATTGACTTGACGCATTGCTGGCCATATTATTGTGAAGGCTTTTTTTCTTTCAAATTATATATTAATTTGCCCTTAAATATTTTTAAATGAAAATATTTTCCATTTATGAATTTAATTGATGCCTAAATAATTTCTGAACAGCCCAAACTCAACCCACGATCTATAAATTAGCTCTTTATAAAAGACTTAAAACTTTTTCAGGCAATTAACAAAATTCCAGTTACTCTTGAGCTTATTAAAATTTTTTTTTAATTAAATGTATAGAATTTGTTATGTAGCTCAACAGCTCCTGTTGAATATTTTTCTATACAAGCAAACACACACACACACACACACACATATATATATAAAAGTTTGGGGTCACCTATTTAAAGCTTACAAAATTTTCAATCAATAAAAAAGGTTCCGTTGTCGTTGGTTCATTCATAAATTCTGTTGCTTTGCCCCTTCACATGTCGAATCAATAATTGTACTGAAGGATTTGGTCAACAGGTTGCCATTTTAGCTATATTTCAATTTAGTTTCTCTCTCTTTCTCTCTTTTTAGTTTCATTTTCGTATTATATTGCTGTCTATATTCGTGCCGTTTACTGTTGCTGTTGGTTAATGATAAGACATAAATTAATGTTACTAAAATGAAAACTCAATTTTAATTTTGTTACAGGAAATACCCAAAATATTATTATACTTAATAATATTCTCTGAGAGAATTCTTAATGAGCTTTTGTATGTGCTTTGATTAACAATTCGATTGAAAAACTTCTGCAGAATTTCATATTAGTTTTCCAAGCAAATCACAAATCAAATTAACTTTTGCTGAAAAATCAAAGTAAATGTCAACAGCAACTGATATTAGTCTATAATTCATTTATTATTATTTAATCTTTGACTACAACTTATATCCATATTATAATTATATTCAACTCAATTCAAAAATATATACCAAAATAAAGTCAAATTTAATTAAAGTAACAACTGCGATATGTTAAGTACCACCCACAATATGGGCGATATGGGCGTGAGTTCATGGTGTTGTTGATGTTGATGTTATCGTGACAAGCCCAAATTAAGTAGCGTCCTGGTTACATCAGCCCAGGACTTGCGGCAAACTACGTTTATGAGGGTCACCCGAAACCAACACGTAAAGGTAGCTCAACCTAAAGGTTAACCATGAAAATCCAAGGTCAGGACTTAACCTATTTTTGATGACAGCACAGTATTCCATTTCGATTGCTCAGCTTAAAACTTATCTCAAGCTAGCTACTGCATGAAAGATGTTGTCCTAGGAGAACTTATGAGGGAGTTTCTGAGAGAGATTAAAACTAAGGAAGTGTCCTAACAGAAATTATAGAGCAAATCACAGTAACTGAGAAATGAGATCTAGGAAAACTTTAAAAACAGTTGCTGGAACTTATATAAGAAGAGTAACTGAGAGATTGAAATTAAAACAAGTAAGAAGTCTGTAGTCGAGTGTACCCGACTACGAGAGCCCCTTTGCCTACATATACAGCCATACACACATACTCATACATACACACAGTTCTGCACGTACTTGGCCATTGCGCGCGCCTTTTAGCCCCCCACGCTCTACAGCGCGGTACTTATTGTTGTATAACTTCCGTGTTTTTCGTTCAATTTTAACGAAACTCACAACGTAGATGAAGAATGGTCTACTTAATATGTGTGCAAAAAAGAAATCTTATCGGCTAAAAATTGTACCTTATAATCGTTTTTTTCGATTTGCGGGGGTCAGGGGAGGAAATTCAAAAATCAAAAACAAACTCGTATAGCGTACGAACATAACGAATCTACGTTCCAAATTTCGTTGCTGTAGCTCTTATTTTGCGCGCGCTACTATACCCCCCCGGGGCCCAAAACGCCACTTTTGATAACCTATAACTTCCGAGATTTTTGACCAATCTTACCCAGATTTACAACATCGATCAAGAATGGTATACTTAATATGTGTGCGAAAAAGAAATCTTATCGGCTAAAAATTGTACCTTATAATCGTTTTTTTCGATTTGCGGGGGTCAGGGAAGGAAATTGAAAAATCAAAAACAAACTCGTATAGCGTACGAACATAACGAATCTACGTTCCAAATTTCGTTGCTCTAGCTCTTATTTTGCGCGCGCTACTATACCCCCCCGGGGCCCAAAACGCCACTTTTGATAATCTATAACTTCCGAGATTTTTGACCAATCTTACCCAGATTTACAACATCGATCAAGAATGGTCTAATTATGATGTGTGCCAAAAATAAATTTGATCGGTTGAAAATTGTGCTTAATAATCGTTTTTTTCGATTTGCGGGGGTCAGGGGAGGAAATTCAAAAATCAAAAACAAACTCGTATAACCTACGAACATAACGAATCTAGATTTCAAGTTTGGTTGCTCTAGCTCTTATAGTCTCTGAGAAACAGGCGTTCATACAGACGGACAGACGGACAGACGGACAGACGGACAGACGGACGGACGGACAGACGGACAGACGGACAGACGGACAGACAGACAGACGGACAGGGCTAGATGAACTCGTCTTGTCGTCCTGATTCAGAATATATATACTTTATGGGGTCTCCGATGATTATTTCTATGTGTTACATACTTTTGGATTTTGCACATTTCCAATAGCTCCGCTTTGCTCTTTTTTTACAAAAAGGCAAACGGGCTAAAGAGCAAACGATAGAGTTTTTCTTCGACTCTTAATAGAACTACATAAAACTCCCAACAAGTTTGATGTGTATTAATATTATATCCTTAAAAATAATAAATTGAATTCCAAAGACAATTTTTCATCACCTTTGTAAAATAAAGATAATATATGATTAACTGATTGCTGTAACTATCGGTTATATGATATTATATATATTATATATGCTTATGGATATTCTATTTAAACTTCATAGAAAATGTTTCCAACTAAATTTAGTGCTCATAAAAGCAGAATGCTGATATCGGAAAATCGTTTATATGCAAATTACAGATCATTTATTTGTTTTTAGTAAATTATTAAACAATTGCCGATATGTTTATCGATACACATTCGATAGATAAACATAAATCATTATTACGTTGTATCTGAATGCGACAACATGTAAATTGATAAAATTTTGAAGAAGAGGCAGAAATAGTTTACTTTGAAAATATTTTCAATGGATTCTATCATCTAACATAGTTTTGAACATGGAATAATATCTAATAAAGAAATGTTGTAAAATAGCCGAAAGTAACACCTTATAGTTCAAATCAATAATAGTCTAATCATGATATGTGGAAAATTGTGCTTAATAATAGTTTTAATGCAATTGCGGGGGTCAGGGGAGAAAATTACAAAATCTAAAACAAACTCGTATAACGTACTAAATTATGGAATCTATATTCCAAATTTGGTTGCTCTATCTCTTATTTTGCGCACACAAATATTTTCTGATAATTTAGATGATATAGAAAAACTTATTCGAAGCTCAATTAGGAGAAAGTGTGTCAGTAGAAAATAATTATATATATAAATATTTGTTAATTTGTTAAATTTTAAACTCACAGTATTTGCGGACAACCACTAATTGCTTAAAAGCAAATACTGAGTATATGCAAACTTTGTCTATATTCTGAATTGTGCATATACGCAGCATGTACTAATTACCATCTAATTACTACTACTATTAATAGCACTCTTGATATCGTAAAGTGTCAACAAATGATACTCATAGCAAAAAAGCAACTATCAAATATAGTTCAGAACTTAAGTGCAGCATAGGATATGTAAAGGACCTGCCCATTATCAATGTATACTGGACATGTATGTGGCATCCTTTAGGAAGGTAATTTAATATGCAAAAACTTGTGTCACCACATTTCTCTTAACGTTGAGTTGCCTTCAACGTTTATTGTTACGCATAAGTGAAAACTGGCAGAAGGATGCCATACCATATAACCTCGTATATAGTGGTAGAGAATGTATATGTAACTTACCAGTGGTTCCATTTTCCTGGTCGCTTAATTCGGCCAGGGATGTGGACAAGTCATTTGCCTTCCTCGTCATCATAGCAGTCGTTGTCTTCATCGATTGAGATGCATTTCCGCTAGCTGTTACAATAATAGACGCTTTCGTGCCATTTTCCGTTTTTGCAATTTTTGCATTATGGCTTACCATGGCAAAAAGGAGAAACCAACAGCAACAACAACAACAGCGTTACAGCATACAGCTTACAGCCGCCAGCTGTACGCTTAGTATCCTTTTTCCTTGAACCCAAACGACAATGTAACGGCTTTCAATTTGTCGTCGACTTCTGTAAGAAAATTCAATGAAAATATAAGAAAATGCATGAAAATTAATTTGTTTCCTTTCAATCATTAAATAACGTTCATTTAGCAATAAAATAAAGTCCTAATGTAACTGTTAAATATGTTAAATTTTCCAGTTTAATCTTAATGTCCGATTTATCTTTCACTATTCGATTTCACTATTTCAATTATTTTACTATTACAATCTACTCAAATCAGAAGTAAGCATTCTATATTCTGTATATAAATTTAATCAATCAATTTTTTCTCTGAGCTCTATAAATTTAAACACTTCTTTTGATTTGTTTTATCAATTTCTCATTCAATCAATATCCAGCTCTCTTAAGTTGAGCTTGTGTCCACACACAACTTTCCAGTGTCCTGTGAGTTGCCTGTCAACAAACTATTTCCTTAACTTTCTTCAAACACTTGAGAACATTTCAAAGATTTTGTCAATCTTTTCGATGCAATTTTCCTGGCGTTTTCGAAACGCTTTTTCTTCTTCTTATATTTAGGCCATGTCTAAACCGATTGCAAGCAGTTGCCAACTCAAAAATAAACACAATTTTACTTAACTTTGATTTCTTGTGCTCTTTCTGCTGGTTAAAGGCAAGTGTTTAATCAGTGCTTGAAGTAAAGTTGTATCCTTTTTTATTTGCTTCAAGCGTTAACAGTAATTAATCTAAGATTTACCCAATGCTTCTATATAATCTCTTTCCGAAGATTTACTCAACTATTCTCATAGCTTATAAATAATTTCTGTATGAATCTATTTCTGTACAGTTTTTCTCTAATTTGTCTCCTTTTAAGATTTTTGCTATTATATAATCGTAGTAATTGAACGATCTGCTACAGCTCAGGCATATATAGTAATTTATTCTGGTGTTACTATTTACCAAAATTCTTAAATATTTATATATTTTATTAATATTATTTATCATTCATGATATAAAATCATATTACATTAACATATATATAATAAACATAAGACCTTCTCCACTTTCTGCTTTATATTTCATACTTTCTAGTAGTTTAAAACGATTGAAAGAAGTGTATTTACATACATAGTCGATCATACTCCGAATATAGAGTATATACCTGTCGTATACATTCAATACAATCACTTAGACTTAACTATAGTTGCTTGTAAAGCCATCAACATTTCTCTTCTCTTTTTTTTTGACATGTTTCTGATGTTACTTTGCTTGGTTCTGTGTGCATTCATGTAAATAAGCAAACATATATATATATATATATATATATATATATATACATATATGTATACATATGTATATGTACATTCGGTTGTCTATCTATGTTTTTGTGTGCTCTTAGCAACACTTGACAATTTGTTTGCCTCAATTAGAAAAGTTTCACACGCATCGAGAAGGAAACGTAAAGAAACAAAAATTCACATAGAATACTTGTTGTATAGAAATATACATATATAAATATATATTTATAAACATACATACAATGAAAGGATTTATGAAAAGTCTTTTGGCTTTATAAACACCTTATATAAAAAATTTTATAATTTAACACCAGCAGACATATACTTCAAAGGATGTTGCTTGTTTGTAAAACTGTTGAGTTCAAAATTGCACTTGACCTTTGTATAAGGATTTTCCGACTTAAGAACTGGCAGCATACTTTCAGACTAGAATATCAGTTAAAAATATTTTTACTCTATATCTGCTAGAATGCAAGCAATAACTAATACTTTTTATATAAAAATAGAATTTATGGAACTGCCTTTATCCTTGCAAAAAAGAATGAGAGAAAGAGAAAATGAGTGAGAAAAAAAGTTTCTATATATATATATAAACATATATATATATATATATATATATATATATATATATATATATATATATTTATTTGTGGCTGTACAATAAATGCTTTTCTGTTTCTAAAGTCTTCACATCCTTAAGACGTGCAACAAAAAACTGCACTCAAAACATTGCATAGAGCAATAAAAATAGAACTTTTTGTTGTATAAACAATATGCAACACAAGAGAAAGAGAGAGGGAGTGAGAGTGGCAGAGAGGGCGAAAGTAAACTACTGACTTTTATTGTATATACTAGAAGTAGCAGTAAGTACTAACTGTTTCTTTGTTCTTTTAGACTTGAGAGACATATGGTAAAAGTTTTTATACCAAGAATTTAGCTTCTAACGTTTTGCCACTCTATTTGAAGCTTTTAAATACAGGAGTTCAACTTGAAGTGGCACGTAGCAGCTGCTGCAGCCAAACGAGAATAAGAGTAGACAGGCAAGAAAAAAGTAAAACTATTCAATTTCAATAGTCGACTACAAAATACACTATCAAAAGCTTCGTATGAACAGAAGTAAATAGTGTTGCGCTATCTATGAAAAAAACAAACAACTTTCTTGAGGCTTTAGAGAAATAAAGACATTTTACTTTGATTGATCTATTGATCAGTAAATTATATACTCTATAGGGTAGTAGCTGCCAGTTTACTACCCTTGAGTGTTTACTAAACTAAGTGTGCCTTAGACGAGTAAACACAAATGTGAGAGCCACAGTAGCTTAGACTTAGACTTGGCTTAATGTAGCAAAACTAAAGCTATACATATTTGATTAACATATATAATATACACACATTATCCCTCTCTCTCTCCCTCTATCTCTGTCTCTCTTCCCTCTCTTTTTCTCTCGCTCTCTTTCTCTCTCTTTACTATTTGCTGTCAGTACAAATTGCACTCTGAGCCTTCTCCGCTGCAACTAGCTGCAGGTCTCCTAGCAGTTAAATGACTTGCGGCTTGTTTATATGCCACATACAATATAAGGAATTGCGCGGGTCAGGGGAGGAAAATTGAAAATAAAAAACAAACTCGTTTAACCTACGAACATAACGAATCTAGCTTTTAAGTTTGGTTGCACTAGCTCTTATAGTCTCTGAGAAACAGGACAGACGGACAGACAGACAGACGGTCAGACGGACTGACGGACAGACAGACAGAAGGACAGGTCTAGATCAACTCGTCTTGTCGTCCTGATTCAGAATATATATGGGGTCTCCGATGATTATTTCTATGTGTTACATACTTTTCGATTTTGCACATTTCCAATAGCTCTGCTTTGCTTCTTTTTACAAAAAGGCAAAGGGGCTAATTAGTATTGTTAACTATCACATAAAGTCAATTCAAATTGTTTTTAAATATTATTTATAGATATATATAAGTATTTTTATTATTATTAAAAAGAATTTATTTATGCAAGGAAGTGTTATATTTGTGCTGTGTTTATCCAATTGCAGCGTGCTTATAAAGAAAATATTATATATATTTTTATTGAAGCAACGTGTATGCATTGTGTACAACATGGCGTATGCTTGTTGTTTGTGTTCTCATTTACAATCGCACAAAAGCAGCTATTTAAATGCATGTTAAACAAATGAAAACAATTAACAATTATCATAAGATCTAGCATGTATCAAATGAACTATTATTTTAGATATATATCTTGTTCAATTGCCTTTTTCATGTATATATATATACTATATATACCCTATTACAATAAAGTTGTGCTTTTATTTGAATATAGTTTTTAATTTGGTTTTAAAGATCAGTTTAACACATTTCCTTTGGAAATAAGTTTACTTTTTTTTTAAAAAATAATTCAATGGCATTTTCACTTGAATTTCGTTTTGTTCCGTTTTGTTTTATTTTATATTTTCCGCTTGCTTTTTGCTTCGCCAACCACTTGTAGATTTTAAACAGCAAATGAGCAAAAGCGGCCACGCGTTTGACCCCAACACAATGCAATAACAAATATCAAACTTCGAAAACTGCTCATAAATAAATACATACATATACATACATATATACCATATATATACTATATATCTAGTATAACTATATAGTGAGGCATTGTTATAGTTTCTCTCCTTTTCATTGTCTTGCTCTCTGTCTCGTTTACTCTGTTTAGTTCTGTTTTATTCAGTTAAGTTTAGTACTGTTGTGTTTTGTTTTGCTTGGTGTTGCTTACTGGCGCGTGTGTTTTGTATTTTTCTATATATATATATATATATATAAATATTTTGTAGATATTGTATACACATATAGACATATGCATACATATATAAATATATATATATATATATATATATAAATATGTACAGTCTTTTTTGTTTACACCGCAAAATCGCCGGCAGCAGCGCAACATTTATCCAGTTTACTAAAGTTAGTGCAATCGAGAAGCACCTGGGAGTGAAATAAAAACAAATAACTTTAATAGCTTAAAATGCCAGCAGGTGGATTAAGTTTTGAAGAGATGGCGATTAAATTTTTTTAATACTTTTTGAAAACAAAAAAAAAAACAAAAAAGTTAAACGCCTAACAAAAACAATAAAAGTTAAACAAAACAAAACGAAACAAAACAAAACAAAACGAAACAAAAAAAAAAATAAAAAAGAATTAAAAAAATGTGAAAATTAACAATTTAAATTCAATAAGAAAATAATTTTAGACAATTTCAACATTTCAATATATTCAATGTAAAATTTTTATTAATTTTTCACTTTTCCATTATTTTAAATTTGATGTCATTTCAACTGGAAAATACTATACATATATATCTATATATACATATATATATATATATATATATATATATATATATTAATTATTAATTATGAACATTTCCCTGGAACTTGAACTTTAATTTTTTTGGGTCATATTTCTGACGCCAACGAATACGTACAGCGTATACGTAATCTTTAATTCATATTACGTATACGTCGCTCGAATGTTTTCATGTATAAGTTCAGATAAGGTTTTATTAAAAACAAGCAGTTGATATGCTAAAATAGTGTATGCTCGAAACATAACTACCTCCTATTTATGCCGAAAAATAAACCCCAGAAAAAATAACTTTCCCTATAACTTTTCACACCTATTACAATAATGCTTATTCATATGATCGCAGTCATATGAATGCCATACAGGTAGATGTAAATAAAGACAACATATTACTAAAAATATGATCGCAGTAAATAAGTTCTTTTGTTTGTAAGTCGTTAGGCTTTTAGCAATTTCAACGTATATATATATATATATATATATATATATATATTATATACAAACTGTTATTTATAGATTGTTTGGTAATACTCGACACCAATATACCCAGTTCCGATACAAATATACAAACTATGAAAACTCATATTTTAGTTTTACTTTTGCATTGACTTTGTTTATACCCTTTTTATATACATTTTAATGGGTATTAAACAAAAAGAGAAAAGGCACCAGTAGCAAACCAAATCGAAACGTTAGTCAATTATCATTAATTTGCATCTGAGTTATTATCGAAATCATCATTAGGTACTTCCACACGGACCGTAACGAAACGGACAGCAAAATGACGCTTGTTAAATGGCAAGTCATAAATTGTTTTTGTTTTACTTCCCCCTTCTTTTTGTATTTTTTTTTTCTTTTTTTGCTTTTGCTGTAGCTACTATTATTGCAGC
Organism: Zygothrica quintamaculata; assembly: GCA_037044455.1. Lineage (NCBI taxonomy): Eukaryota > Metazoa > Arthropoda > Insecta > Diptera > Drosophilidae > Zygothrica > Zygothrica quintamaculata. The sequence goes on from JBAMBS010001190.1 coordinate 12,215, forward strand.
TGTAAACCTCCACATAACCAAGTGTACAATATATATAATACATATATACAAATATATAGACTTAAGTAAGAGTATATCCACACAGCAATGGGAGTATGGGTACAAGTACAAGTACAATTATGAGTACTACAGCTACAGCTACAGTTTCATCAACGAGTAAATTTCTCAATTTATAAATATTAAAGTATTATAAGAGGTAATTGTATCTTGTGCTTGTAGTTGAATATACTCTGGCAGTATCTCACAGATCCATTCTTTTAATATAAATTATATTCATACAATCTTTTCTTATGCTTTTCCCTTCCAATCTACTAGAGGTAAGCGGCTGCCAGTCTTTGTTGTTATAAATTGATTAAACTAGATGCAGATAAAGATAGATAAAGCTATAGAAAAAGATAAAGATAAAAATACAGATAAAGATACAAATATGTTAACAGATACGTTTACAAATGCATTTATAGATATAGATAAAATACAAAAACTTTTAAAGATATATTTACAGATAGATTTTTTGATACATTTACAAATGCAGATACAAATACATATATAGATTCAGATACAGATACAGATACAGAGACAGATACAGATACAGATAAAGACACAGATAAAGATACAGATACAGATATAGATACGGATACAGATACAGATACAGATACAGATACAGATACAGATACAGATACAGATACAAATACATATATAGATACAGATACAATTACATATTCGGATACAGATACAGATACAGATACAGATACAGATACAGATACAGATACAGATACAGATACAGATACAGATACAGATACAGATACAGATACAGATACAGATACAGATACAGATACAGATACAGATACAGATACAGATACAGATACAGATACAGATACAGATACAGATACAGATACAGATACAGATACAGATACAGATACAGATACAGATACAGATACAGATACAGATACAGATACAGTTACAGATACAGATACAGATACATATATAGATACAGATACAATTACATATTCGGATACAGATACAGATACAGATACAGATACAGATACAGATACAGATAGACAGATACAGATACAGATACAGATACATATAGACATACAGATACAGATACAGATACAGATACAGAGTCCAGATACAGATACATATATAGATACAGATACAATTACATATTCGGATACAGATACAGATACAGATACAGATACAGATACAGATACAGATACAGATACAGATACAGATACAGATACAGATACAGATACAGAGATAGATACAGATACAGATACAGATACAGATACAGAGACAGATACAGATACAGATACAGATACAGATACAGATACAGATACAGATACAGATACAGATACAGATACAGATACATATAGACATACAGATACAGATACAGATACAGATACAGATACATATATAGATACAGATACAATTACATATTCGGATACAGATACAGATACAGATACAGATACAGATACAGATACAGATACATATACAGATACATATATAGATACAGATACAATTACATATTCGGATACAGATACAGATAAAGATACAGATACAGATACAGATGAGGCAACTGACATAGGGTCTTTTCCCCAAACGCTCGTGCACACATGATTGAGTGGTTTTGTGTATCCCAGCGTATATATATATATATTTATGTATATATGTGATTGCATGTACGAGCGTGTAGATGTGTGTATCTGTATCTTTGACTTTGATCGTTCATGATTAATGATTATGCCTCTGTTTATTGCGTCGAGTACAGCTACTGTACGAACGCACAAAGTCTCTTGTGCTATGAGAAAATTTCAATGTTTCTGAGTTTTTATTGCTCTCGGGGGTTTCCGGAATCCAAGGGTGTCATATTTCAATTAAGGCACAAACGCAAATGGCTTAAATGTATTGCCGTATATGCTGGTACATTCGTTCATAATGCATAATGTAGTTCTCTGAGTTATTGACAAACTGTAGCAATACTTTCAGGTCTTAAAGTTTTATACGTCATTTACCAAAATTGATGTGACTCAACATATCAGATTAAAGTTAAAGTTAGTAAGCAAATGTGACACATATTGTTTTGTGAGCCCTACAGTGATTCATAGCAGGTGCAACGAGCATATCAGAGCTGTAGAAAGCCACACAACAGGGAGTAGAAGTTGGTCTCAATTTATTAATGGTAATTGGAGACTATTGAAATAATGCATAAAAATCTTTTCATTCAAAAAAAAATTAATCAATGCATATTGGCTGGGCTTGTACGTGTATACTGTACAGTAGAGCTTGAAAATAAATATCTTATGGTTGAAATATAAACATTTAAAAATATATACAAAGTTTCTACTTTAATATGTATTTATTTTGTAATATGAGTTAGCAAATTAATTGCATTCCATAAGGCTTATTTCCTCTTTTGGTTTCATAATAAATATGTTAAAATAGTTATATAGGTTTTAGGTATGAAATTTCTATTGTTTATATAGTTCTGGTTATTTGAGATATAAGTTAAGGATATTTTACAATCTGGTACATATTCTACTCATATAAAAGTTGTGTAAGGTTCAAACTTTTTGTGTAAATTTCAGACTGAGTCTAACTCTTGCCCTTTAAAGGCATTTACGAGATGAGTTCGAATAGTTGGTTGATTTTCATCAAAGAAGTAAAAAAGTTACTGGGATAAGATCAACAAATTATATGGTTAATGTCAAATAATTCATAGTTTAATTGATTATTTTTTGATTGAGAATATATAAAATAATATAATAAAATAAATAATTATAATAATATCATAGAAATATTAAAATGAGCATATGCAAAAGCTTACACTAAAAATTGTTTCAAGTCTGCAGAAGTTTCATTATTATTGACAAATAAATAAATATAACAACAAATCAAATTGTGCTTTGATCACATCTCGTTTATATATATAGCAAACAGTCTTATATATACTTTAAAACTGTTTACTCTGGCTGACAGTTACTGGCACTAACTTGATATTTCAAAGATTTGTGAATAATGGCCAACTGCTGAAATATGTTTATATTCATGAAGAGGAAATATCTGTGGGGAAGTTGCTGGAGATTGGGGCAAGGTGATCTTTTCACCCGAATTCAAGATCAATTTCTATGAATTAAGTGAAATATGTGAAAATTGTGGCCAACAATGAAGGTTATCTTTGGCTTTAGACATGATGTTTATACGAATACTATAAATGTGACGGGTACTAACAAGAGAAGTAATTATTTACTTATTGTTAACACAGTCAAAGAAATAGTCTAAATTAAAGCTCAATACAAAATATTTGGTAGCAGCAAATGGCACAAAGACCACTTACTTTTATAATTGAATTGAAGCGGAAAATTGGTTAGGAAACTAAGTTATATCTGACCAAAAAGCAGCTTCTATACTTGATTGACTTTTGCTGCGATGTCTTATATACATATATATCTTTTATATATACCGCAAATATAATTTGTTTATTAAGTTATCAACCATACACTGCGTTGTGTTCTATGTAGGTAAAAGTTAAACTATGTTGCATGTTAGTTGTCAAAGGACACACATGTCAGAGCTGCAAAGACTCAATTTTGGTACATCAAAGTGCATTAATTGAAGTTGCACCTTGTTCAAAATAAAGCGCAGGATCGTAAAATATGTGCAAGAGTAAACTTTGTCCTTTAAAAAGTTTACCGATTGAAGCCTTTTCCCCAATCCGTGGCAAAATTTGAGCCCCAAAAAAGTATTTCTCGCTGTTGAAATGCATTTTATGAACCAATTAAATTGAGTGCAGTACACGTATTCGTATACGTATTCGTATTCAATACTCGTTAGCTTAGGTTATTTAAGTGTTGTCGTAGTCGAGTGGCTAGCGAAAGTTGCTAGAGAGCAATGCAAAGCATTGCGTATACGCTGCGTTGGCCCGCCTCAATGCACATTATGTGAATAGGGGCTAATTTTTGTGTTCAAAACCAAAATTGTTGGCCCCCAAAAGTGGGCATGGGCGTAAATGGTTGTGGGCTTGTTTAGATTTGAGTTTTTTTATTTTGTGGTTACTTTATTTTGTTCTTTCTTTTACTTTTGGTTTACAGCTCTATGTCTATGAATGCTGATTCATTAGTATAACTCATGCACACACAGTGTGCTGCTAGAGAAGAGAAGTGTGGAGAAGAGAGAAGAGAGTGTAAAGCAGAGATTTAAGTGCGCATTAGTGTAACAGCCTCTTTGGTTAAAGCTTGGACATGGTTTGTTGTGGTTATATAGCTGTGGCTTTAGCTTTATATAGGGATTTGGATTTGTACTGTACTGCAGATGTTAGCATCATCAACATCAAGACGAAAGAGAGAGAGATTGGGATGCATTTAAGGACGAGAAAGGTGATTGATGCCAGCAGCATGACTTTTACTTATATATAAAAGAATAAGTTATTATTTTGTCTGTCAGCTGAGAGTTAATGCAACCTAATCAACTGAAAGATTCTGGCTGGAGCTGTCAATTAGTAACAGACTGAATTATATTAAGTGCCTTCAATTATTTCAATCAATTCAAGTGTTTTTACTTTAAAGACTTATACAAAATTACTTCATGAAATATATAAATATATATGTAAAAGATATTTGCCAAAGTGTATGGATTATTATTAAAATAATTATTATTTACAAACAGAAGCAGCAATTGTCATTTGTTTGAGAATTATAATTATGCATATTTTGTTGTATAGAAATATATATATATTTTGACTGAACAATCATTAAGATTGAAAGCCTTCATCTGCATAATGGCCTTGACTTTTGGTCGACAGCTGCATTTGATTGTTACCAAATGGAGAATTTTAAAATTATATTATGCGAATATTTATGGCATTGCAGGAATTTTATTTAAAGCATGTGCTAAGCGATTTTATTAGCTGGCCCCGTTAATAAAACGGCCAACAACGGGGTCCAAATTTATTTTTGGGCCAACTCGTAAAAACCAGATTCGAAACACACTGAGTCTACGAGTAATTATCAAATGAAATAAACAAAGTTCTAGCCAAAGGTTGTGTATAGGCTAATAAAATTCAAGCCCATTTCTTAAAGATTGCTAAAAGTTACTTTCTTCTGGCTAACTAAAACAAATATCACAGATAATAAAATAAAACAAAGCAAAAATTCAATTAAACATATATATATATATATACATACAAATATCTTTACATATATATATATATATCTTTATATATAAACAGATATTTGTATGTCAAAATACAAAATTTGTGCAATGTGCGAGACAAACCTGATTTGCCATAAAATGAATTTTCTCGCCCATTTGGTCGTCACCAGCCAACCACTAGACCAATGGACCAATGAACCAGTGGACCAATGGACCACAACTAACCAAACAGCCCAAAGATTTGTGCAAATTGCGTGCAATTTAGCAATTCGATGCGATGCCTTGCAATCTGATGATGATGCTGATGTTAAGACTGATGTTGAGACTGATGCTGACGCTGTTGTTGATGCTGATGCTGATGCTGACAACGTCAACTTGAATTCAGTTTGCAATTTTTGGTAAGCGGCATTGAATTATGGTCTAAAAATTATGAGCAAATAAATCAATTTAAAAACTGTGATAAATGTTCTATGATTCTTTCTGACATTTTAACGCGCTACAAGTGTGAATAAGTGCAAAAACAAATCTCTGTCGATTGACAGCAACAGCTAGAAATAGTCTAAGAGAATCATATTTGTTTTTTTTCCTATATTTTTGGGCGATTTGTACAACATTTATCCATGGATTTAATGCAATCATTAAATCATCAGCCATATTTTATATAAAATTGAAAACATTTTTTAATGCATTAATTTTAAATTGCTGTTAAAGTAAATTCAACTTAAAATTGAGCAAAAAGAAGAGCAGTAATGAACTATAATTTCTGCATATATATGTCAAATTCTCTATATAAAAATATCGTTTAAATTGAGCAAGTTTCAAGTTTATGCCTAACTCTTCCATAACTTTCTTATGTCTTTCACCTACTGTCGCACTAACAATCTGTCACAATTTTAAATACTTCGACAGTATATCAACTCATTTTAATGTTCTTCTAATATACATACTATTCATTGTTATTGATCACTTTTCCTGACAATCAGGCCACATTCCGTAGACCTATTTAAAATCAATAATCTATATATATATATATCTATATATATACATATATAGATATATCAAAAGTGACTTGGCCAATAGTTTATTTCATTGATAATGTTAAGACCAGAGCTGTTTTTGCTTTACATATAAGGTAAATATACTAATATATTTATTTTGAAATAAAATAAAATAATATTGTATTGAATTTTTAGTTTTTTAAGTGGCAATAGAACTCTTAACTATTTGCATCTGTTTGCTCTCCATTGTTCTTCAATATAATGCACATAATAGTTTTAATGTGATTTTTTATTTCCGGTAAGCGGATTGTGTATAGAAATGTAAATAGGGAAAACAATAACAAATAGATAAATAAATATATATATATTTATAAATACAATAGAATAGAATATAAGAAATATTTTCATATATTTATGTATATACTATTTTCAGTTGAAAATGTCATCAATCACACAATAAAGCATCAGCAATCAGTCTTGTCAATATTTACTGATAACATTTGTTATAACTATTGTAGACAAGTCTCTTTTGATATTTGTATTGACATTTAATGATGCCAAGCGAGAATGGGCAACAGAAGCAACAACAGAAGCTGAAAGAGAACCAAAGAAAAAAATGAACGAATGAAATAAAATAAGCAGCTTGAGGGTTATTAAAAAAGTCCCACAAAATTATAAATATACGACCGTCAATTGCCAAAAATAATAATAATAATAATAAAAATGAGTAAAGGATAAAAAAAAGCAGAAAGAAATTTCAAAAATGATTCAAAGTGTTCTTCCCCAAAATTATATTGCTTGCCATGCGACGTGCTGCGCTGCGTTGCGTTGGAATTGAATAGAAAGAGAGATAGAGAGGGAGAGAGATGAAACAATAATATAATGTTTTCTTTTTTGTTTTTAATTTAATTGCTTTTAATTAGACGTAATTATAAGTCTAATTTGTTCTACAGGGTCTCTCACAGTTGTGTATAAGTTGAAGTACATACATCATAAGTATGTTGCATGTTACATGTTTGTTACAGCTTATGTTAAAAAAAAAGAAAACAATGTCAATACAATTCAGAGAGTTAAATGAAACAAATGTTATCAGTAAATATTGACAAGACTGATTGCTGATGCTTTATTGTGTGATTGATGACATTTTCAACTGAAAATAGTATATACATAAATATATGAAAATATTTCTTATATTCTATTCTATTGTATTTATAAATATATATATATTTATTTATCTATTTGTTATTGTTTTCCCTATTTACATTTCTATACACAATCCGCTTACCGGAAATAAAAAATCACATTAAAACTATTATGTGCATTATATTGAAGAACAATGGAGAGCAAACAGATGCAAATAGTTAAGAGTTCTATTGCCACTTAAAAAATGCAACTAATTTGCAATATTTAACCAAAAATTCAATACAATATTATTTTATTTTATTTCAAAATAAATATATTAGTATATTTACCTTATATGTAAAGCAAAAACAGCTCTGGTCTTAACATTATCAATGAAATAAACTATTGGCCAAGTCACTTTTGATATATCTATATATGTATATATATAGATATATATATATATAGATTATTGATTTTAAATAGGTCTACGGAATGTGGCCTGATTGTCAGGAAAAGTGATCAATAACAATGAATAGTATGTATATTAGAAGAACATTAAAATGAGTTGATATACTGTCGAAGTATTTAAAATTGTGACAGATTGTTAGTGCGACAGTAGGTGAAAGACATAAGAAAGTTATGGAAGAGTTAGGCATAAACTTGAAACTTGCTCAATTTAAACGATATTTTTATATAGAGAATTTGACATATATATGCAGAAATTATAGTTCATTACTGCTCTTCTTTTTGCTCAATTTTAAGTTGAATTTACTTTAACAGCAATTTAAAATTAATGCATTAAAAAATGTTTTCAATTTTATATAAAATATGGCTGATGATTTAATGATTGCATTAAATCCATGGATAAATGTTGTACAAATCGCCCAAAAATATAGGAAAAAAAACAAATATGATTCTCTTAGACTATTTCTAGCTGTTGCTGTCAATCGACAGAGATTTGTTTTTGCACTTATTCACACTTGTAGCGCGTTAAAATGTCAGAAAGAATCATAGAACATTTATCACAGTTTTTAAATTGATTTATTTGCTCATAATTTTTAGACCATAATTCAATGCCGCTTACCAAAAATTGCAAACTGAATTCAAGTTGACGTTGTCAGCATCAGCATCAGCATCAACAACAGCGTCAGCATCAGTCTCAACATCAGTCTTAACATCAGCATCATCATCAGATTGCAAGGCATCGCATCGAATTGCTAAATTGCACGCAATTTGCACAAATCTTTGGGCTGTTTGGTTAGTTGTGGTCCATTGGTCCACTGGTTCATTGGTCCATTGGTCTAGTGGTTGGCTGGTGACGACCAAATGGGCGAGAAAATTCATTTTATGGCAAATCAGGTTTGTCTCGCACATTGCACAAATTTTGTATTTTGACATACAAATATCTGTTTATATATAAAGATATATATATATATATGTAAAGATATTTGTATGTATATATATATATATATGTTTAATTGAATTTTTGCTTTGTTTTATTTTATTATCTGTGATATTTGTTTTAGTTAGCCAGAAGAAAGTAACTTTTAGCAATCTTTAAGAAATGGGCTTGAATTTTATTAGCCTATACACAACCTTTGGCTAGAACTTTGTTTATTTCATTTGATAATTACTCGTAGACTCAGTGTGTTTCGAATCTGGTTTTTACGAGTTGGCCCAAAAATAAATTTGGACCCCGTTGTTGGCCGTTTTATTAACGGGGCCAGCTAATAAAATCGCTTAGCACATGCTTTAAATAAAATTCCTGCAATGCCATAAATATTCGCATAATATAATTTTAAAATTCTCCATTTGGTAACAATCAAATGCAGCTGTCGACCAAAAGTCAAGGCCATTATGCAGATGAAGGCTTTCAATCTTAATGATTGTTCAGTCAAAATATATATATATTTCTATACAACAAAATATGCATAATTATAATTCTCAAACAAATGACAATTGCTGCTTCTGTTTGTAAATAATAATTATTTTAATAATAATCCATACACTTTGGCAAATATCTTTTACATATATATTTATATATTTCATGAAGTAATTTTGTATAAGTCTTTAAAGTAAAAACACTTGAATTGATTGAAATAATTGAAGGCACTTAATATAATTCAGTCTGTTACTAATTGACAGCTCCAGCCAGAATCTTTCAGTTGATTAGGTTGCATTAACTCTCAGCTGACAGACAAAATAATAACTTATTCTTTTATATATAAGTAAAAGTCATGCTGCTGGCATCAATCACCTTTCTCGTCCTTAAATGCATCCCAATCTCTCTCTCTTTCGTCTTGATGTTGATGATGCTAACATCTGCAGTACAGTACAAATCCAAATCCCTATATAAAGCTAAAGCCACAGCTATATAACCACAACAAACCATGTCCAAGCTTTAACCAAAGAGGCTGTTACACTAATGCGCACTTAAATCTCTGCTTTACACTCTCTTCTCTCTTCTCCACACTTCTCTTCTCTAGCAGCACACTGTGTGTGCATGAGTTATACTAATGAATCAGCATTCATAGACATAGAGCTGTAAACCAAAAGTAAAAGAAAGAACAAAATAAAGTAACCACAAAATAAAAAAACTCAAATCTAAACAAGCCCACAACCATTTACGCCCATGCCCACTTTTGGGGGCCAACAATTTTGGTTTTGAACACAAAAATTAGCCCCTATTCACATAATGTGCATTGAGGCGGGCCAACGCAGCGTATACGCAATGCTTTGCATTGCTCTCTAGCAACTTTCGCTAGCCACTCGACTACGACAACACTTAAATAACCTAAGCTAACGAGTATTGAATACGAATACGTATACGAATACGTGTACTGCACTCAATTTAATTGGTTCATAAAATGCATTTCAACAGCGAGAAATACTTTTTTGGGGCTCAAATTTTGCCACGGATTGGGGAAAAGGCTTCAATCGGTAAACTTTTTAAAGGACAAAGTTTACTCTTGCACATATTTTACGATCCTGCGCTTTATTTTGAACAAGGTGCAACTTCAATTAATGCACTTTGATGTACCAAAATTGAGTCTTTGCAGCTCTGACATGTGTGTCCTTTGACAACTAACATGCAACATAGTTTAACTTTTACCTACATAGAACACAACGCAGTGTATGGTTGATAACTTAATAAACAAATTATATTTGCGGTATATATAAAAGATATATATGTATATAAGACATCGCAGCAAAAGTCAATCAAGTATAGAAGCTGCTTTTTGGTCAGATATAACTTAGTTTCCTAACCAATTTTCCGCTTCAATTCAATTATAAAAGTAAGTGGTCTTTGTGCCATTTGCTGCTACCAAATATTTTGTATTGAGCTTTAATTTAGACTATTTCTTTGACTGTGTTAACAATAAGTAAATAATTACTTCTCTTGTTAGTACCCGTCACATTTATAGTATTCGTATAAACATCATGTCTAAAGCCAAAGATAACCTTCATTGTTGGCCACAATTTTCACATATTTCACTTAATTCATAGAAATTGATCTTGAATTCGGGTGAAAAGATCACCTTGCCCCAATCTCCAGCAACTGCCCCACAGATATTTCCTCTTCATGAATATAAACATATTTCAGCAGTTGGCCATTATTCACAAATCTTTGAAATATCAAGTTAGTGCCAGTAACTGTCAGCCAGAGTAAACAGTTTTAAAGTATATATAAGACTGTTTGCTATATATATAAACGAGATGTGATCAAAGCACAATTTGATTTGTTGTTATATTTATTTATTTGTTAATAATAATGAAACTTCTGCAGACTTGAAACAATTTTTTTTGAAACAATATAATTTGTTGATCTTATCCCAGTAACTTTTTTACTTCTTTGATGAAAATCAACCAACTATTCGAACTCATCTCGTAAATGCCTTTAAAGGGCAAGAGTTAGACTCAGTCTGAAATTTACACAAAAAGTTTGAACCTTACACAACTTTTATATGAGTAGAATATGTACCAGATTGTAAAATATCCTTAACTTATATCTCAAATAACCAGAACTATATAAACAATAGAAATTTCATACCTAAAACCTATATAACTATTTTAACATATTTATTATGAAACCAAAAGAGGAAATAAGCCTTATGGAATGCAATTAATTTGCTAACTCATATTACAAAATAAATACATATTAAAGTAGAAACTTTGTATATATTTTTAAATGTTTATATTTCAACCATAAGATATTTATTTTCAAGCTCTACTGTACAGTATACACGTACAAGCCCAGCCAATATGCATTGTTTAATTTTTTTTTGAATGAAAAGATTTTTATGCATTATTTCAATAGTCTCCAATTACCATTAATAAATTGAGACCAACTTCTACTCCCTGTTGTGTGGCTTTCTACAGCTCTGATATGCTCGTTGCACCTGCTATGAATCACTGTAGGGCTCACAAAACAATATGTGTCACATTTGCTTACTAACTTTAACTTTAATCTGATATGTTGAGTCACATCAGTTTTGGTAAATGACGTATAAAACTTTAAGACCTGAAAGTATTGCTACAGTCTGTCAATAACTCAGGGAACTACATTATGCATTATGAACGAATGTACCAGCATATACGGCAATACATTTAAGCCATTTGCGTTTGTGCCTTAATTGAAATATGACACCCTTGGATTCCGGAAACCCCCGAGAGCAATAAAAACTCAGAAACATTGAAATTTTCTCATAGCACAAGAGACTTTGTGCGTTCGTACAGTAGCTGTACTCGACGCAATAAACAGAGGCATAATCATTAATCATGAACGATCAAAGTCAAAGATACAGATACACACATCTACACGCTCGTACATGCAATCACATATATACATAAATATATATATATATATATATATATACACGCTGGGATACACAGAACCACTCAATCATGTGTGCACGAGCGTTTGGGGAAAAGACCCTATGTCAGTTGCCTCATCTGTATCTGTATCTGTATCTTTATCTGTATCTGTATCCGAATATGTAATTGTATCTGTATCTATATATGTATCTGTATATGTATCTGTATCTGTATCTGTATCTGTATCTGTATCTGTATCTGTATCCGAATATGTAATTGTATCTGTATCTATATATGTATCTGTATCTGTATCTGTATCTGTATCTGTATGTCTATATGTATCTGTATCTGTATCTGTATCTGTATCTGTATCTGTATCTGTATCTGTATCTGTATCTGTATCTGTATCTGTATCTGTATCTGTATCTGTATCTGTATCTGTATCTGTATCTGTATCTGTATCTGTATCTGTATCTGTATCTGTATCTGTATCTGTATCTGTATCTGTATCTGTATCTGTATCTGTATCTGTATCCGAATATGTAATTGTATCTGTATCTATATATGTATCTGTATCTGTATCTGTATCTGTATCTGTATCTGTATCTGTATGTCTATATGTATCTGTATCTGTATCTGTATCTGTATCTGTATCTGTATCTGTATCTGTATCTGTATCTGTATCTGTATCCGAATATGTAATTGTATCTGTATCTATATATGTATCTGTATCTGTATCTGTATACTGTATCTGTATCTGTATCTGTATCTGTATCTGTATCTGTATCTGTATCTGTATCTGTATCTGTATCTGTATCTGTATCTGTATCTGTATCTGTATCTGTATCTGTATCTGTATCTGTATCTGTATCTGTATCTGTATCTGTATCTGTATCTGTATCTGTATCTGTATCTGTATCTGTATCTGTATCTGTATCTGTATCTGTATCTGTATCTGTATCTGTATCTGTATCTGTATCCGAATATGTAATTGTATCTGTATCTATATATGTATCTGTATCTGTATCTGTATCTGTATCTGTATCTGTATCTGTATCTGTATCTGTATCCGTATCTATATCTGTATCTGTATCTTTATCTGTGTCTTTATCTGTATCTGTATCTGTCTCTGTATCTGTATCTGTATCTGAATCTATATATGTATTTGTATCTGCATTTGTAAATGTATCAAAAAATCTATCTGTAAATATATCTTTAAAAGTTTTTGTATTTTATCTATATCTATAAATGCATTTGTAAACGTATCTGTTAACATATTTGTATCTTTATCTGTATTTTTATCTTTATCTTTTTCTATAGCTTTATCTATCTTTATCTGCATCTAGTTTAATCAATTTATAACAACAAAGACTGGCAGCCGCTTACCTCTAGTAGATTGGAAGGGAAAAGCATAAGAAAAGATTGTATGAATATAATTTATATTAAAAGAATGGATCTGTGAGATACTGCCAGAGTATATTCAACTACAAGCACAAGATACAATTACCTCTTATAATACTTTAATATTTATAAATTGAGAAATTTACTCGTTGATGAAACTGTAGCTGTAGCTGTAGTACTCATAATTGTACTTGTACTTGTACCCATACTCCCATTGCTGTGTGGATATACTCTTACTTAAGTCTATATATTTGTATATATGTATTATATATATTGTACACTTGGTTATGTGGAGGTTTACAGCTGCAATAATAGTAGCTACAGCAAAAGCAAAAAAAGAAAAAAAAAATACAAAAAGAAGGGGGAAGTAAAACAAAAACAATTTATGACTTGCCATTTAACAAGCGTCATTTTGCTGTCCGTTTCGTTACGGTCCGTGTGGAAGTACCTAATGATGATTTCGATAATAACTCAGATGCAAATTAATGATAATTGACTAACGTTTCGATTTGGTTTGCTACTGGTGCCTTTTCTCTTTTTGTTTAATACCCATTAAAATGTATATAAAAAGGGTATAAACAAAGTCAATGTAAAAGTAAAACTAAAATATGAGTTTTCATAGTTTGTATATTTGTATCGGAACTGGGTATATTGGTGTCGAGTATTACCAAACAATCTATAAATAACAGTTTGTATATATATATATATATATATATATATATATATATATATATACGTTGAAATTGCTAAAAGCCTAACGACTTACAAACAAAAGAACTTATTTACTGCGATCATATTTTTAGTAATATGTTGTCTTTATTTACATCTACCTGTATGGCATTCATATGACTGCGATCATATGAATAAGCATTATTGTAATAGGTGTGAAAAGTTATAGGGAAAGTTATTTTTTCTGGGGTTTATTTTTCGGCATAAATAGGAGGTAGTTATGTGTCGAGCATACACTATTTTAGCATATCAACTGCTTGTTTTTAATAAAACCTTATCTGAACTTATACATCAAAACATTCGAGCGACGTATACGTAATATGAATTAAAGATTACGTATACGCTGTACGTATTCGTTGGCGTCAGAAATATGACCCAAAAAAATTAAAGTTCAAGTTCCAGGGAAGTGTTCATAATTAATAATTAATATATATATATATATATATATATATATATATATATGTATATATAGATATATATGTATAATATTTTCCAGTTGAAATGACATCAAATTTAAAATAATGGAAAAGTGAAAAATTAATAAAAATTTTACATTGAATATATTGAAATGTTGAAATTGTCTAAAATTATTTTCTTATTGAATTTAAATTGTTAATTTTCACATTTTTTTAATTCTTTTTTATTTTTTTTTTTGTTTCGTTTTGTTTTGTTTTGTTTCGTTTTGTTTTGTTTAACTTTTATTGTTTTTGTTAGGCGTTTAACTTTTTTGTTTTTTTTTTTGTTTTCAAAAAGTATTAAAAAAATTTAATCGCCATCTCTTCAAAACTTAATCCACCTGCTGGCATTTTAAGCTATTAAAGTTATTTGTTTTTATTTCACTCCCAGGTGCTTCTCGATTGCACTAACTTTAGTAAACTGGATAAATGTTGCGCTGCTGCCGGCGATTTTGCGGTGTAAACAAAAAAGACTGTACATATTTATATATATATATATATATATATATTTATATATGTATGCATATGTCTATATGTGTATACAATATCTACAAAATATTTATATATATATATATATATATAGAAAAATACAAAACACACGCGCCAGTAAGCAACACCAAGCAAAACAAAACACAACAGTACTAAACTTAACTGAATAAAACAGAACTAAACAGAGTAAACGAGACAGAGAGCAAGACAATGAAAAGGAGAGAAACTATAACAATGCCTCACTATATAGTTATACTAGATATATAGTATATATATGGTATATATGTATGTATATGTATGTATTTATTTATGAGCAGTTTTCGAAGTTTGATATTTGTTATTGCATTGTGTTGGGGTCAAACGCGTGGCCGCTTTTGCTCATTTGCTGTTTAAAATCTACAAGTGGTTGGCGAAGCAAAAAGCAAGCGGAAAATATAAAATAAAACAAAACGGAACAAAACGAAATTCAAGTGAAAATGCCATTGAATTATTTTTTAAAAAAAAAGTAAACTTATTTCCAAAGGAAATGTGTTAAACTGATCTTTAAAACCAAATTAAAAACTATATTCAAATAAAAGCACAACTTTATTGTAATAGGGTATATATAGTATATATATATACATGAAAAAGGCAATTGAACAAGATATATATCTAAAATAATAGTTCATTTGATACATGCTAGATCTTATGATAATTGTTAATTGTTTTCATTTGTTTAACATGCATTTAAATAGCTGCTTTTGTGCGATTGTAAATGAGAACACAAACAACAAGCATACGCCATGTTGTACACAATGCATACACGTTGCTTCAATAAAAATATATATAATATTTTCTTTATAAGCACGCTGCAATTGGATAAACACAGCACAAACTTAACACTTCCTTGCATAAATAAATTCTTTTTAATAATAATAAAAATACTTATATATATCTATAAATAATATTTAAAAACAATTTGAATTGACTTTATGTGATAGTTAACAATACTAATTAGCCCCTTTGCCTTTTTGTAAAAAGAAGCAAAGCAGAGCTATTGGAAATGTGCAAAATCGAAAAGTATGTAACACATAGAAATAATCATCGGAGACCCCATATATATTCTGAATCAGGACGTCAAGACGAGTTGATCTAGACCTGTCCTTCTGTCTGTCTGTCCGTCAGTCCGTCTGACCGTCTGTCTGTCTGTCCGTCTGTCCTGTTTCTCAGAGACCATAAGAGCTAGTGCAACCAAACTTAAAAGCTAGATTCGTTATGTTCGTAGGTTATACGAGTTTGTTTTTGATTTTCAATTTTCCTCCCCTGACCCGCGCAATTCCTTATATTGTATGTGGCATATTAACAAGCCGCAAGTCATTTAACTACTAGGAGACCTGCAGCTAGTTGCAGCGGAGAAGGCTCAGAGTGCAATTTGTACTGGCAGCAAATAGTAAAGAGAGAGAAAGAGAGCGAGAGAAAAAGAGAGGGAAGAGAGACAGAGATAGAGGGAGAGAGAGAGGGATAATGTGTGTATATTATATATGTTAATCAAATATGTATAGCTTTAGTTTTGCTACATTAAGCCAAGTCTAAGTCTAAGCTACTGTGGCTCTCACATTTGTGTTTACTCGTCTAAGGCACACTTAGTTTAGTAAACACTCAAGGGTAGTAAACTGGCAGCTACTACCCTATAGAATATATAATTTACTGATCAATAGATCAATCAAAGTAAAGTTTCTTTATTTGTCTAAAGCCTCAAGAAAGTTGTTTGTTTTTTTCATAGATAGCGCAACACTATTTACTTCTGTTCATACGAAGCTTTTGATAGTGTATTTTGTAGTCGACTATTGAAATTGAATAGTTTTACTTTTTTCTTGCCTGTCTACTCTTATTCTCGTTTGGCTGCAGCAGCTGCTACGTGCCACTTCAAGTTGAACTCCTGTATTTAAAAGCTTCAAATAGAGTGGCAAAACGTTAGAAGCTAAATTCTTGGTATAAAAACTTTTACCATATGTCTCTCAAGTCTAAAAGAACAAAGAAACAGTTAGTACTTGCTGCTACTTCTAGTATATACAATAAAAGTCAGTAGTTTACTTTCGCCCTCTCTGCCACTCTCACTCCCTCTCTCTTTCTCTTGTGTTGCATATTGTTTATACAACAAAAAGTTCTATTTTTATTGCTCTATGCAATGTTTTGAGTGCAGTTTTTTGTTGCACGTCTTAAGGATGTGAAGACTTTAGAAACAGAAAAGCATTTATTGTACAGCCACAAATAAATATATATATATATATATATATATATATATAGAAACTATATATATATAGAAACTTTCTTTCTCACTCATTTTCTCTTTCTCTCATTCTTTTTTGCAAGGATAAAGGCAGTTCCATAAATTCTATTTTTATATAAAAAGTATTAGTTATTGCTTGCATTCTAGCAGATATAGAGTAAAAATATTTTTAACTGATATTCTAGTCTGAAAGTATGCTGCCAGTTCTTAAGTCGGAAAATCCTTATACAAAGGTCAAGTGCAATTTTGAACTCAACAGTTTTACAAACAAGCAACATCCTTTGAAGTACATGTCTGCTGGTGTTAAATTATACAATTTTTTATATAAGGTGTTTATAAAGCCAAAAGACTTTTCATAAATCCTTTCATTGTATGTATGTTTATAAATATATATTTATATATGTATGTTTCTATACAACAAGTATTCTATGTGAATTTTTGTTTCTTTGCGTTTCCTTCTCGATGCGTGTGAAACTTTTCTAATTGAGGCAAACAAATTGTCAAGTGTTGCTAAGAGCACACAAAAACATAGATAGACAACCGAATGTACATATACATATGTATACATATATGTATATATATATATATATATATATATATATATATGTTTGCTTATTTACATGAATGCACACAGAACCAAGCAAAGTAACATCAGAAACATGTCAAAACAAGTAAGAAGTCTGTAGTCGAGTGTACCCGACTACGAGAGCCCCTTTGCCTACATATACAGCCATACACACATACTCATACATACACACAGTTCTGCACGTACTTAGCCATTGCGCGCACCTTTTAGCCCCCCACGCTCCATAGCACGGTACTTTATGTTGTATAACTTCCGTGTTTATTGTTCAATTTTAACGAAATTCACAACGTAGATGAAGAATGGTCTACTTAATATGTGTGCGAAAAAGAAATTTGATCGGTTAAAAATTGTATCTGAAAATCGATTTTTTCGAATTGCGGGGGTCAGGGGAGGAAATTGAAAAATCTAAAACAAACTCGTATAGCGTACAAACATAACAAATATACATTCCAAATTTCGTTGCTCTAGCTCTTATTTTGCGCGCGCTACTATACCCCCCCGGGGCCCATAACGCCACTTTTGATGATGTATAACTTCCGAGATTTTTGATCAATCTTACCCAGATTCACAACATCGATCAAGAATGGTCTAATTATGATGTGTGCCAAAAATAAATTTGATCGGTTGAAAATTGTGCTCAATAATCGTTTTTTTCGATTTGCGGGGGTCAGGGGGGTAAATTGAAAAATCCAAAACAAACTCGTATAGCGTACGAACATAACAAATCTACGTTCCAAATTTCGTTGCTCTAGCTCTTATTTTGCGCGCACTACATAGCCCCCCCCGGGGCCCAAAACGCCACTTTTGCTGATCTATAACTTCCGAGATTTTAGATCAATCTTACCAAGATTCACAACATCGATCAAGAATGGTCTAATAAAAATGTGTGCCAAAAATAAATTTGATCGGTTGAAAATTGTGCTTAATAATCGTTTTTTTCGAATTGCGGTGGTCAGGGGGGGAAATTGAAAAATCCAAAACAAACTTGTATAGCGTACGAACATAACAAATCTACGTTCCAAATTTCGTTGCTCTAGCTCTTATTTTGCGCGCACTACTATACCCCCCCGGGGCCCAAAACGCCACTTCTGCTGATCTATAACTTCCGAGATTTTTGATCAATCTTACCCAGATTCACAACATCGATCAAGAATGGTCTAATAATGATGTGTGCCAAAAATAAATTTGATCGGTTGAAAATTGTGCTTAATAATCGTTTTTTTCGATTTGCGGGGGTCAGGGGAGGAAATTCAAAAATCAAAAATAAACTTGTACAGCGTACGAACATAACGAATCTAGATTTCAAGTTTGGTTGCTCTAGCTTTTATAGTCTCTGAGAAACAGGCGTTCATACGGACGGACGGACGGACGGACGGACGGACGGACGGACGGACGGACGGACGGACGGACGGACAGACAGACGGACAGGGCTAGATGAACTCGTCTTGTCGTCCTGATTCAGAATATATATACTTTATGGGGTCTCCGATGATTATTTCTATGTGTTACATACTT
The DNA here is from genome assembly GCA_037044455.1 of Zygothrica quintamaculata. Lineage (NCBI taxonomy): Eukaryota > Metazoa > Arthropoda > Insecta > Diptera > Drosophilidae > Zygothrica > Zygothrica quintamaculata. The sequence continues at coordinate 31,742 of JBAMBS010001190.1, forward strand.
TTGGATTTTGCATATTTCCAATAGCTCCGCTTTGCTCTTTTTTTACAAAAAAGGCAAAGGGGCTAAAAAAGAGAAGAGAAATGTTGATGGCTTTACAAGCAACTATAGTTAAGTCTAAGTGATTGTATTGAATGTATACGACAGCTATATACTCTATATTCGGAGTATGATCGACTATGTATGTAAATACACTTCTTTCAATCGTTTTAAACTACTAGAAAGTATGAAATATAAAGCAGAAAGTGGAGAAGGTCTTATGTTTATTATATATATGTTAATGTAATATGATTTTATATCATGAATGATAAATAATATAAATAAAATATATAAATATTTAAGAATTTTGGTAAATAGTAACACCAGAATAAATTACTATATATGCCTGAGCTGTAGCAGATCGTTCAATTACTACGATTATATAATAGCAAAAATCTTAAAAGGAGACAAATTAGAGAAAAACTGTACAGAAATAGATTCATACAGAAATTATTTATAAGCTATGAGAATAGTTGAGTAAATCTTCGGAAAGAGATTATATAGAAGCATTGGGTAAATCTTAGATTAATTACTGTTAACGCTTGAAGCAAATAAAAAAGGATACAACTTTACTTCAAGCACTGATTAAACACTTGCCTTTAACCAGCAGAAAGAGCACAAGAAATCAAAGTTAAGTAAAATTGTGTTTATTTTTGAGTTGGCAACTGCTTGCAATCGGTTTAGACATGGCCTAAATATAAGAAGAAGAAAAAGCGTTTCGAAAACGCCAGGAAAATTGCATCGAAAAGATTGACAAAATCTTTGAAATGTTCTCAAGTGTTTGAAGAAAGTTAAGGAAATAGTTTGTTGACAGGCAACTCACAGGACACTGGAAAGTTGTGTGTGGACACAAGCTCAACTTAAGAGAGCTGGATATTGATTGAATGAGAAATTGATAAAACAAATCAAAAGAAGTGTTTAAATTTATAGAGCTCAGAGAAAAAATTGATTGATTAAATTTATATACAGAATATAGAATGCTTACTTCTGATTTGAGTAGATTGTAATAGTAAAATAATTGAAATGGTGAAATCGAATAGTGAAAGATAAATCGGATATTAAGATTAAACTGGAAAATTTAACATATTTAACAGTTACATTAAGACTTTATTTAAATGCTAAAAGAACGTTATTTAATGATTGAAAGGAAACAAATTAATTTTCATGCATTTTCTTTTATTTTCATTGAATTTTCTTACAGAACTCGACGACAAATTGAAAGCCGTTACATTGTCGTTTGGGTTCAAGGAAAAAGGATACTAAGCGTACAGCTGGCGGCTGTAAGCTGTATGCTGTAACGCTGTTGTTGTTGTTCCTGTTGGCTTCTCCTTTTTGCCATGGTAAGCCATAATGCAAAAATTGCAAAAACGGAAAATGGCACGAAAGCGTCTATTATTGTAACAGCTAGCGGAAATGCATCTCAATCGATGAAGACAACGACTGCTATGATGACGAGGAAGGCAAATGACTTGTCCACATCCCTGGCCGAATTAAGCGACCAGGAAAATGGAACCACTGGTAAGTTACATATACATTCTCTACCACTATCAGTCATATGGTATGGCATCCTTCTGCCAGTTTCACTTATGCGTAACAATAAACGTTGAAGGCAACTCAACGTTAAGAGAAATGTGGTGACACAAGTTTTTGCATATTAAATTACCTTCCTAAAGGATGCCACATACATGTCCAGTATACATTGATAATGGGCAGGTCCTTTACATATCCTATGCTGCACTCAAGTTCTGAACTATATTTGATAGCTGCTTTTTTGCTATGAGTATCATTTGTTGACACTTTACGATATCAAGAGTGCTATTAATAGTAGTAGTAATTAGATGGTAATTAGTACATGCTGCGTATATGCACAATTCAGAATATAGACAAAGTTTGCATATACTCAGTATTTGCTTTTAAGCAATTAGTGGTTGTCCGCAAATACTGTGAGTTTAAAATTTAACAAATTAACAAATATTTATATATATAATTATTTTCTACTGACACACTTTCTCCTAATTGAGCTTCGAATGAGTTTTTCTATATCATCTAAATTATCAGAAAATATTTGTGTGCGCAAAATAAGAGATAGAGCAACCAAAATTGGAATATAGATTCAATAATTTAGTACGTTATACGAGTTTGTTTTAGATTTTGTAATTTTCTCCCCTGACCCCCGCAATTGGATTAAAACTATTATTAAGCACAATTTTCCACACATCATGATTAGACTATTATTGATTTGAACTATAAGGTGTTACTTTCGGCTATTTTACAACATTTCTTTATTAGATATTATTCCATGTTCAAAACTATGTTAGATGATAGAATCAATTGAAAATATTTTCAAAGTAAACTGTTTCTGCCTCTTCTTCAAAATTTTATCAATTTCCATGTTGTCGCATTCAGATACAACTTAATAATGATTTATGTTTACCTATCGAATGTGTATCGATAAACATATCGGCAATTGTTTAATAATTTACTAAAAACAAATAAATGATCTGTAATTTGCATATAAACGATTTCCCGATATCAGCATTCTGCTTTTATGAGCACTAAATTTAGTTGGAAACATTTTCTATGAAGTTTAAATAGAATATCCATTAGCATATAAGCAGTATTATCATATAACCGATAGCTACAGCAATCAGTTAACCATATATTACCTTTATTTTACAAAGGTGATGAAAAATTGTCTTTGGAATTCAATTTATTATTTTTAAGGATATAATATTAATACACATCAAACTTGTTGGGAGTTTTATGTAGTTCTATTAAGAGTCGAAGAAAAACTCTATCGTTTGCTCTTTTTAATTTCAATCTCTCAGTTACTCTTCTTATATAAGTTCCAGCAACTGTTTTTAAAGTTTTCCTAGATCTCATTTCTCAGTTACTGTGATTTGCTCTATAATTTCTATTAGGACACTTCCTTAGTTTTAATCTCTCTCAGAAACTCCCTCATAAGTTCTCCTAGGACAACATCTTTCATGCAGTAGCTAGCTTGAGATAAGTTTTAAGCTGAGCAATCGAAATGGAATACTGTGCTGTCATCAAAAATAGGTTAAGTTCTGACCTTGGATTTTCATGGTTAACCTTTAGGTTGAGCTACCTTTACGTGTTGGTTTCGGGTGACCCTCATAAACGTAGTTTGCCGCAAGTCCTGGGCTGATGTAACCAGGACGCTACTTAATTTGGGCTTGTCACGATAACATCAACATCAACAACACCATGAACTCACGCCCATATCGCCCATATTGTGGGTGGTACTTAACATATCGCAGTTGTTACTTTAATTAAATTTGACTTTATTTTGGTATATATTTTTGAATAGGGTTGAATATAATTATAATATGGATATAAGTTGTAGTCAAAGATTAAATAATAATAAATGAATTATAGACTAATATCAGTTGCTGTTGACATTTACTTTGATTTTTCAGCAAAAGTTAATTTGATTTGTGATTTGCTTGGAAAATTAATATGAAATTCTGCAGAAGTTTTTCAATCGAATTGTTAATCAAAGCACATACAAAAGCTCATTAAGAATTCTCTCAGAGAATATTATTAAGTATAATAATATTTTGGGTATTTCCTGTAACAAAATTAAAATTGAGTTTTCATTTTAGTAACATTAATTTATGTCTTATCATTAACCAACAGCAACAGTAAACGGCACGAATATAGACAGCAATATAATACGAAAATGAAACTAAAAAGAGAGAAAGAGAGAGAAACTAAATTGAAATATAGCTAAAATGGCAACCTGTTGACCAAATCCTTCAGTACAATTATTGATTCGACATGTGAAGGGGCAAAGCAACAGAATTTATGAATGAACCAACGACAACGGAACCTTTTTTATTGATTGAAAATTTTGTAAGCTTTAAATAGGTGACCCCAAACTTTTATATATATATGTGTGTGTGTGTGTGTGTGTGTTTGCTTGTATAGAAAAATATTCAACAGGAGCTGTTGAGCTACATAACAAATTCTATACATTTAATTAAAAAAAAATTTTAATAAGCTCAAGAGTAACTGGAATTTTGTTAATTGCCTGAAAAAGTTTTAAGTCTTTTATAAAGAGCTAATTTATAGATCGTGGGTTGAGTTTGGGCTGTTCAGAAATTATTTAGGCATCAATTAAATTCATAAATGGAAAATATTTTCATTTAAAAATATTTAAGGGCAAATTAATATATAATTTGAAAGAAAAAAAGCCTTCACAATAATATGGCCAGCAATGCGTCAAGTCAATTAATTGTTTGGCTACAATTTAAAGCGGCAACAGTCAATTAGCTGTAAGAAGAAAAACTTGAGGGTAAAGTATATGCCAGTTTATATATACATATATATGTATTTATTGAAAACGATATCTTAATTATAAGTTATGATAAACTTAATTGATTCTATGATTATTATATGGAAATCATTATATACATGTCAGAGATCATTGTACGGCTGACTTTTATATATCTTAGTTAATTCTATGGCATGTTGGCTATTTCATAGGAAAGCAAATCATTTGCACTATATAGAATTCAAATTGAAAGAAAAGAAATAATGTCTAGGCTCAGTAATTAAGTTGAATCAGAAAGTTATAAAAACGAATAGTATAAACAATTTTGTGTTTTTAAATCTTAACAAAATCTCTGCTAAGATATATAAATTTAATTATTATATATAATTTGTGTTTTAATATAAATTTAATTATTGTTTATGTATTGTTTTTAGGTACTGTAAATAATTCGAATAATGCAATATATTATAGGTATATTATAGGTATACTATAGATATAGTATAGGTATGGTATAGGTATAGTATAGGTATAGTATAGATATAGTATAGGTATAGTATAGGTATAGTATAGGCATAGTATTGGTATAGTATAGGTATAGTATAGGTATTATATAGGTATAGTATAGGTATAGTTTAATTATAGTATAGGTATAGTATAGGTATAGTATTGGTATATACTATGTATACTATTTGTATATTATATGTATGATATTGGTAAGTAAACTGAAGTACTTTATGATTGAATTTGATCTGAAGATAGTGTGAAGTTGATTTTTCATATCTATTAGATTTTTTTATGTCTTTCTTTGGGCCAGGACATGGATGTTGACGTGTTGATAACCAAATTAGACAGACATTGCCCCTGTAGCAAACTCATCTATCCATCCACACCCGTAATATGGCGTGTGTTGAGTGTGTTAATATTGTTGACTCAATTTTCATTTTAACTCCATTAGCATCTTGATGAGAATTCAAAGCTATGCCACATGGCTCACATATATAAACAAGTACATAAACACACACACGTAAACATACATACACACACACACATACACACACACACATACTAGACAGAGACCCACTAAGAACATACATACGTTATGCTAATGAGGCTATAATATAAATTGCTTTAAATGAAAATAATGCAAAAAGTTAATATTTAAGCTGGAAACACATCCGCAAGAGAAAGATGTTGCACATACGCCCCGTACACGTTGAGGATTTCTTGTGGCTATTAACGGCAATTTGCTTAAATTGCATATCAACAGCTGAGCAAGCAATAAAACATCTACTCTTCTGCTATATATATCTACTATAGATCTGTTCTGGGCAACGTCTTCTCGCCTTCGTTCCGCTCTTTTTCTCTCTATATGCTATTACTGTGTGTGTGTGTAATTTTGGGTAAATAAATTACGCATACGCCATGTGGAGAGAAGCTCAGAAAAATTTGCAGACATAATAAAATATGTATAATATGTTTTCCGTATACTCCAACTCTCATTCTAAGTAAATAGACAATTTGATTGCTGCTTTTTCCTCAAATATACAAAGTGAATAGACGAAAATGAATCCTGTGGCAAATGAGACAATTTATTATGGCTTTAATCTTAAGGATTATTTCTATTAGCATTTCTATGCGACTGCCAGACAGAGCAGAAAATATTTTAAATTTTGTAAAGAAAATTATAGCGTATTATAAATAAGCTTTTATAAATATATATAAATATAAAATTACTAATGAAAAGAAAAATGTTATTAGTCTATTGTTTCTTAACTCCTAAGTAGAAATCAATTTTTAATTAGAAATAGTTTATAATATTGTTTATAATTCGATTCCCTCGTTTTAAATTTAGCACTAAACCTTCAGGATTGCCTACGATGCTGTTAGAGTAGCTCTTTGGTTTAACAGCAAGAACCTGGCTGTTAAGTTTAGTTAGCCAACATCTTTTCCTGTTTAACTTTGGATATGCTTTTGGCTTGGGCAAAGTTCAAGAAAGTTGTTGCGAACGCTTACACTTGGTCTACAGGACTTTGAACCATTTAGCTGGCTTCATCGTTTCTTGCCTTATTGTTTTAATTGAAGACAGCTGCTTGTTGGCTGACTCTTGCTGGTTTATACAAATTATGTGGGCAATCAATTGGAAAAGAAGAGAGAAGTAGATTATGCCTGTTATAATAGACGCTAAACACTCACACAAAAAAAACACATAAAAACTTTTTATTATGTCCTGCGAATAGATTTTAATTATCCTTCCAGAAAAATTGCTAACAAAACGATAAGCGGATTAGTTGCTAAGTTTAAGGGCTATAAAGCAACAATATTTACCAAGTATACATATAGATATATGTATAT
>JBAMBS010001191.1:0-12500 GCA_037044455.1 Zygothrica quintamaculata
GAAAGCAGGGGGAAGGAGGGTTGAATACAGTAAGTTTTGTGTATATATATATATATATATATTGTATAGCAGTGTTTCTACTATCTGTTACTGCATCCCTGATCCATATACCTACAACCACGCCTCGCCCTCTAGTCGTGCGCTCATTAAGTGCAGAAAAACGCCTTTTCACTGTCATTGATGTCATTCACGTGCTGACAAAAAAGTGCGCCCAGTCGCCAGACATGTACCATACGCAAAAAGAGAGTAAGACAGATAGACAGAGAGAAAGAAAGAAACAGAAAAGTAGAATATGTAGAGGGAAAGAAAAAGAAGCGAAAAGTTGGTTGCAAACAGAGAAAAGAGGATTCGCTGCTATTGCGACAGACATTCGAGTTTCTCGCTCATTAACCGCGCGCGTTGCTGACACGCTTGAGTTATTTTCAATTAAATGTCGATGGGAAAAACTCGCGACATACACACACATGCACACATACATAGTATACATAACATATATATATATATATATATATATATATATACATATGAGTGGGTGTGCATAAATTAAAAGTGAACAGGATTCATGTATCCTTGATGTGCTCGATGACGGCACTCATAACATGCGCCTATCCAACATAATGCAGTGCAATTGTCTTGCGGCTGAAATATTAAATGGAACATGGAATTTAATTCACTCTCTTCTCCCTCTCTCTGTATCTCTATCTCTGTCTACATGTATATATATATATAAATATCGATAGCATTATCTTGACTGCCATATCAATCCTATGCATATACATATACATAATATATATTGTCAAAATGTCTGGAACGAATTGTATAGATACTTAAACTGGTGATAACTTTGCTAATTTCCTTTTGACGTGATTGATGATTCTATTGATGCCATAATGACTGAACACAGCTCCAGTAATAGCCCTAAAGCACAGTTATTAAACTTATTATCATCTCAAGTGAATACTTAGATTTACTTTGACTCCATTCGATTAAATTTCAATTGCGAAGAAGCCCAGAAAATTCCAAGGAAAGCAAAAGATTCTCTCACGCAATTGCCTTGCATTTAAGCCAAGCAAAGCTGCTTATAACTCATAATTTAAGCCATAATAATAGTCAAACATATATACATTATCACATTAACACTAAGCCATGTCTTTAAACATTATTAAAAAGTTAAATTTAAATTTAAACTATAAAAAAGAAATTCGTTGCCTAGAAACACATTTCTAATGCCTGGCAACGCCTCTGAGTTTAAATGGTTTTTTCTAAGGAAAGCCGTTTAGTTTTTCACCTAACCAACTGCCAATTAACTCGTTTTACTTGCAACAAGAAAAAATAAAAGTATATGTATATATAAAGCCACGCCCCCTAAGGGCTATAGTACACGTGAGCTGCGGCTGCTGCTGTTGTTGCTGCTGCCTTTTGCATGCGCGTAATTTATTTGTAAATTTCATGTAATTTATGCAATACACACACACACACACACACACTAAAACACACAAATACAAGTTCCCATGGGCTTTGTTTTTTCTTTCTATGTGTGTGTGTATGTAAACCAATTAAATGGCCGTCGACGTGTTTTGTTTGCTTTACAGTTTTGTATTTTTACTGTGTGTTTATTGTTGCTGTGTGATTTTTGTTGTCGTTGTCGCTGCTGCTGTTGCTGCTATTATTGTTGTTATTGTTGCTGCTGTTGTTGTTGTTGTTGTTTTAGCTGCGCTGATTTCATGTAGTTACCATTTTGCCCCATGCCCCCAAATGCGTGTTATAAAGTTCATTCCGCTTGGCATTTTACGTGAGGCGCTTCTTAGATAATTTGTCCAACACGAAACACGCACACTGTTGTGTATACTAAGTGTAGCATAGATTGACTACACACATACACCCACCCACTAACATACATACATATATATATATAGAGGCACACATAGCAATTTAACGCTTGAGTTCAGCTTTAGCCAATTTTTTGTACGCTTGTTTTGGCTTTTCGTTGATTTATGCAAAGCTGAGCAAAGATAAAGCGTTGCTGCTGTCCGCTTCCTGCAGCAATTCTACAAATATTCCACCTATATATATATATATATACCTATACCTATACTGATATGAAAGATTGTTAGTAGTCTAAGGCCATAGATTGACCATATATCCTAAATGTTGATAGTGGCTGCTGTTGTTGTTTGTGTTGTGTTTTTGGCTTTTGTTACGCTTTTGATTGTTATCACGATGTGTTAACGAGAGCAGCGGCTGCTAGTTTAGTGCTTTGTTTGTTTGTTTGTTATGTATACGTATGAGTGTGTGTGTGTGTGTGTGTGTGTGTATGATGCTTGACTTGCCCTGTAAGCAAACAGCTAAGCAGCACCCTCATCAGCAGCAGCAAGAACAGCAACAACAACAAATGCATTTAGCTTGTTGCGATAGACTTTTGTTTAACATTACCCAACCGTTAAGTGATCTTTGTCATTTTCGTGGCATACACACACACACACACACACACACACAACAGTATATATACATACACAAACATTCAAGCTGCTTAACTGAAGTGCCTTGTGTGGCAAAGTGTTGCTGCCACCAACAGATAATAACTAATGAAATTTAACTTGAAGCCTTTACTTTAAAATGCAAAAATCTCAAATGAAAAAGCAACTTTAAGCCAGTTAGATATTTGGCTAGATATATATGTATATATATATATATATATATAAATGTATATATTTGGCTTTAACTCTTTAAAAGCTTTCAGTTTGAATCAAATTTCCTTTTGTATGTAGCAAAAAACTATTAATGCACTTCAAATCACTTGAGAGCAATTGAAATGTATGAATAAAAAATGAAAGCACTTGTCAAGTGTGAAAAGTGCAGACAGCAAAAATTGTTGCATGAAGTGTGTTGCAACATAAAAGATGCAATTAAATAACAAAAACTGTATGAAATTAAACAATTTATGAGCATTTAATACGCTTGAAATGTTCATTTAAAGCTTGTTTGTTGGAATGAGATGGATGGAGGCAGGGCTGGAGGGGCAGGAGACCGGAGGCTTTGGGGAAAATCTAGTAAAATTATCATGTTAAATTGTGTGCTTCCTTCCCTTAAGGCCACGCCCATAAAAAACAAGATATAGCATAAGCAAAATAAGAGAAGAAGTCAAAGCATAAAGAGAAAGAGAGAAAAACAAGAAGAAAGAAAAGAAACGAACACAAATAAAATGAGGAAAATGCTGAAAAACGAGGCAGCAAATTTTGAGCAGCCACATTTGGTGCCCAAACACACGCACGCATACACATAGACACGCATATACATTAATAGCCATACAGCAACATACACACTAACACACACACACATAGACTTGTAGTCTTCCAGATAGACGCATAGAAGACACACAATAGAGAACAGAGTAAAGTAGTAAAGGAAGCGCTGCTGGCGCTCGTACACATTCTGTGTAAGTAATTTGCATACCGGATCAATCTTGAAAAATTAATGGCTTCCCAGACAGATAATGGTAGACCACACACGCAGCGGCATGTTGTAGGAAGACAAGGGGCAACAAAGACGAGTTTACCACCAGCAGCAGTAACAGCAGCAACAGCAGCAATAGCAGCGAAGCGTGCTATGTTGTTGCTTGAACGCAAATGCTGAAATATTACGTATACGCAACGTTGGTGCGTCTCAGTGCGGTTTTCAGTAATATTACGTAGCGACCACAATGCGTCGCTACGTCGACGTTGTCGTTGCCGTTGTCGTTGCCGTTGTCGTTGTCGTTGCCGTCGTCAAAGTCGACGACAACGTCCTCGTCTACGACAATGTCGAGTGGCATGGTAACGTGTGAGTTGCTCTTGGCTTGTGGTAACAATTTTGTGGGCGTATGCATTTGCCTTGCGTTTGTCGGAAATGAAGCGCCCATGTGTCAGATGTGCCTCATGCCCTGTGTGTGTGTGTGGGTGTGTGTGTGTGTATGAAGACGGAGACACATTTCATTCCATTTGAATCCCTTCATCATCCCAAGTCACCTACCCCCCCCCCCCCCCATAACCTCTCTCGAGCCACCAGCAGCACACTAACTTCCTTTTGACACGACACTGCGTAAATCTTAATCCTTACACGCTTGGCAACACGCCTGGCAGCTAGTGCGCATTAAAATTTGACGATATGAGCTTAAGGCTGACTGCTACAGTAGCTATTAATATGTAAAGTAACATAGCATTAAGCTTTCGTCAGCCGATGCAAATCTGCAACTTTTTCTCTGACATTTTCACAGCACAAAATGTAAACAGTAAACAAACTAAAGCAAATAGCTTTCCAACGAGGTTTCACTGTACCACTTTAAGCATATTTTGTTTTCTAATTGACAACTTTATTTTCAATTAGAGCTCCGAGCATGTCACTTTCAGAGATTTATATGACAATTTACTTCCAAAAACATAAACCATATCCAATTGTTACCTTTACATTGTTATGCTAGAAGTCTCATGGAACGGAAGTTGCTCTTTCTCTCTGAATATTTCTCTTTTATTTTAAATGAATATACATATATATATATATATATATATATATTTGAAATTGCAACTTTATCTCACATAGCACTATCAAACTTGAAAGTTTAAGTGTGTGGGAGGAAGAGATAGGTAGCGAAGAAGGAGGAGAGGGAGGACTACAAAAAAATGTAAAACTTTATATACGTTTCAACTTTGGGGGGCTTGTACTGCTACGCCCGATGCTCAATTAACATTTCAGCCATAAATTCTAGTATGCCGCCTACCGCACTACTGGCAGATACCTCAGTTGTTACCCCATTCCCTTGCCCCAGCCTCTGCCCCTACCCGCTTTCAACTAAAGCGGGTGCATTTGTGCAGATAACTCATCAGACTAAGCCAAACAGATTCATCTAAACTCCGCTAGCCACTTTCATTTCGGGCTGGCAATGGTAGCTCTAGTTGTAGTTGTAGCTGTACCTGGTGCTGCTGCTGTTGGTGTTGCTGCTGCTGCTGCTGGCACACACACAAAACTTTACACATAAATTCTGCGCAATTTATTCATGAAAAAAAAAAGGAAAGAAAATAATATAAAAAAAAGAGAAATAAAAATAAAAAATTGTAGACTAAAGCAAAAGGTGCGTCGCCCGTTGACTTGGACTTGCAAACAGTTCCCCAGTTTTCAGCTCTTCAAAGTTTTTGCCCCGACGAGACGCAGCGCAAGGAAGAAGTTTAAGAAGAAGTTCAGCAGCAGCAGCAGCAAAAGCTGTGACAGTGACAACGACAACGACAACGGAAAAGGGAAAAAAGGTACATCAAGTTGTAGCAAGATTGATATAAGACTTTTTATATATTCAGGCATTTCTCTTGCAAGCTAATACCACTGAGATAAACAACAACAACAACACCAACAGTAACAGAAATAGCAAAAACAACAGTAACAGTAAGAACAGCTACAGCACAGAGCATAAAAGTTAAATATGCTAATGTCCTTTTAGAGGTATACTGCTGGGTGGTTGATAAGATATAGAAACTGAATGGACAGTGTCCTTTACAGTATATGAAAAGAACTGCTACTAAAGGCTGCGTCTAAGGAGCTTAGCAACAAATTAGATGCCAGACAATTAGTTTAAGTCATGGCTCGTAGCACGACAAGTCGTAAACTCTGACCAGAAAGTTTTCAATTTCGCAACGACTTCACCTACTTCACGCTTGTTGGATTTAATTTTTATTATTGTGACATAACCTTTTTCCGCTGCTATTCTCTGTCTCACTCTCTTCTACTCTTGGTGTATCTCGCAGTTGCCAACGGCTTAACCTTTCAGCTGTTGCTTCAACTCGACGACAATTCAACAATTTGACATCGCGTCGTTGTCGTTTTGTTGCTGCAGTAAAACTTATTTTATAGCGCGCTTATCATTAATTTTATGTGTATGCGGCAACTGTGCGACATTAGCGGTAATTGGCAGCAGCATTCCCCACATAGACAGCTAGCTAGTTATATAGATAGATATAGCTATATATATATATGTATATATATATGAAGCAACACCAGCAACTGCCAGAAATCGCCATTGAAAATGTCAAAATTTTCTGTTATTTTTTCCATTTTTGTTGATTGCGCATACGACGTATTGGTTTGCTTAACTTAAACTCTTCAATTTTTTTTCTACTGCTGCATGTGGCAGGCTTCATGTTGCATGTGCGTTTTAATTGAAGTGTACGCAAATTGCCCAGACTGTCAATTCAACGTGCGTCAATTGCGTTGCACTTGACAGGCGGCAATTCCGTTGCTGCTCTTGCAAGTGCAATTGCAACTGCTGCTGATGCTGCTGCTGCTGCTGGTGTTGGTGCTGGTGTTGCTGCTCATTAAGGAATTTCAATAAACGGCCGCGAGGCTAGCATAGATCAAGTGTCACTGCAATTGATGCTGCACAATACATCCTGTATATCTCTCTCCTTGTCTTGCTTCCATTGCCGCTGGCTGTGACAATGATTGGCGTGTGTGCGTGACGCGCATTGCGGTTGCGGCTGCGCTGACTTTCATTTCCATTTGCTTATTTTTGGGCGCCCATTTTTGTTGCTTTATGACAAATGCGTTTGTCTAGCGCTGCTAATGACATCACGTGCTGCCACATCAATACCCCATCCCACCCCACCCCACCCTTTCTGCTATAGATGCCAGTGGCGACTAGTGATAGATTTTGACTGTCATCAATGTGCACAGCATGGCCCATAAACAAAATACATCAAGCGTCTGTCTCTTTGGCTGTTCAATGTCCTGTCGTCCTGTGGCTTGTGTTTTGTGTCCTGTCGTGTATGTCAGTTATACTGCCTCGAATTCAGCTATGTCCATTCGTCTGGCATGTTGTTGACAGCGCTGCTCAAATGTTTGTGTAAACCTCATCACCTACCACACCCCTGACCTATCGAATGGACAGCATCCCTTGAGATTTTTCATTAGTTGCTAGTTGCTACTCAAATGCAAATGTTCTATATATATATATATATACATAAGTGTGCGTGTGTTAGTATCTGTGTGTGCATGTGTGTATAACAAGTTGCAGGTATTGGTAGGTTCTTTAGGTAACAATATAAACAACATTGTTTAGCGTATATGTTCATAAAGCGACCATCAAACTGTTTTCTTGACATTTACGAGCTGCTCCTCGCTCTGCTACAATTTAAATGTATGAGTGTGTGTGTGTGTGTGTGTTTGTACTTAAGATTGACAACATGTTTGACAATTTTTTGCATGTTTATCTTTGAAATTAACAAATTTGTATTATTAATGATTATATCTTTAAATTGAATATCCTTCAAAATAGTTATAATACTAATTGAGTCTTCAAGGATATGAAAGAATTGGAAATTGTGGCTAAATTTAATAAATGTATTAATATATATATATATATTATTAATGTATGTAAAGTTGTCATCAAAAAGGTTTTCTCTGTTTTCCTTTTTTAGTAAATCAAAATTCATTCAATGTATTTCCTGTACAGAGGCTTAAATAGAAACTTGTCTCAGACAGAAGCGACAATCTATTGAAACCTTTTTCAATGCTCAATAACTCAATTTTGTAATAAAAAGCTGACCCACAACCCCAAAGCCAAACCCCAGCCCAAATGTTAGTCCCAATTTTGACCCAGAGTAACCTTAGATGCTGGTTCTAGCCCTGTTTTTAGGCCACAAATCTTGAGCCTGAACATATTTGAACACTTGAGTTGTGTTCAAATTGTGTTGAATGCTGTTGAAAGGCAGAAATCAATTTCTTTAACGTCCTTGCACTAATATGTCAAATGTATATTTCTGGTTGGGGAACTCTTCGAAATGTCCTTTGCACAAAGGAGAAGGCAAACAAACAAATAAACAAACGAATGAACGAAGGAGCCAACAAACAAACAGTTGAAAGAGCTGACTCTTTGGTCATTGGATAAAAATGAGGCAGAAATTGGGCAATTGATTGATTGCAAAGGCTCAACACATACCAATATATATATATATATATACATATATATATCGCCTATCACCTACATATTCTAACACACAAATACCATATACACACACAGACACACAAATACACACATTATTTATTATAGATTTTGAATAGAAAGCACATTTCTTTATTCATTAGTTGCGCTTTTTGGCACCAGATTCATTTTTAATGACCAAGAACACAAATTAGACCCTTGCGGTGTAGGCGTATTTAGCTATGGGCGTGGCATGCTCTTGCAAGTCGACAGTTCTTTTTGCTATTTCACTTTAATCTATTTTTTATGATTCTCTCGCAGAGCAGAGAGCATTTGGTATGCGTGCAAATAACTCATATTCATTGATATTCCTTTAACAGCTTCTGCCCCAGAGCTGCTTTTAAGATTTTAACGCCTCCAAGTACACCCCGCCCACTTTTTTGTAGAATTCATAAATTCTTTGGCCAGTCAATGACATTGGCAATATATTTTTCCTCTCTCACGCTCTTTCGCTCTTTTTAGAAACTCGTGTAATTGCCGTGTCCTGCACTAAATTTCTATCTTGCCCTTAAAAAAAAAATTACTCACCAACACACACACACATATTGGCTACATCGCGTGCAGAGCTCATAAATATTTCTAGGCGTTGTTCATAAAAAGAAAGTATAGCAAAAGTTATGATGAGAAAATAGATCTATGGGCAGAGATATACACGACTCTAGCATGACCTTTACCAGCAGGCAGGAAAGCAAATTAATAACAGTTTCAACATGCTGATATACCCTTTAGTTAAACAGTCATATAGGGTATCAAATGAAAAATCTCTTGCAAAAGATTTCCTGTTATAAAGCAAAAAAAAGGGAGAAAAAAAACTGCTCGCTCATTGAGGCCATTGAGTTATTTATGCTACACTATAACAGAGCTTGCCCCTTATGCCACACGCCTGTTGTCAGCAACTGTTACCTTGCTAAAATATAATTTTATGTCTAACGATCGTAAATCATAATCGATGCATACCATTATTGCAGTATTGGCCAATATATGGAACTAATTTGTGTGGAAATAAGTTAATTTCCATGAATTGTGATTTTTCATGCTGATTTCATGGTGTGCAGGACACAAAACTAATTACAACTCACTTCAATCAACAATGTTATTATATTAGAACTGAATAATTGTATGAAATTTATATAGGTATATATTTAATCTAGATTTGCTGTTGTTAATCAATTACAGATTAATAACAGCATGAAGAGGCAAAGCTGACGGGAGAGTAGGGATATATAGAAATGATATATAAATACAGTATATATCGGTTATAAGACGCACTGCTTATACGCAAATATTGCTTACATGGTAAATTATGTTATTTTTAAACATCATAAAAATATTAAGAACTAAATTTAGCCTCATAAATTGAAAAAATTGCTTATAAGAAAATATAGCATATAAAGGTTAAAGGTTTTGCATATAACCGGTATATATCGTTTTTAAGAAAGTTTTTTAAGCCGATCTTTAACGAAATTTTTCGTGTTTTTATTTAATAAAAAAAATGATAATTTTTCCTTTTTAATTAGCTCTAATTCTGCCAATTTTGGTCCGATTTTAAAGCATATACTATTTTAGATTCCTGGGATTTAGTCCTGTTGAATGCAATTAGTTTTATTCAAATCTGAGACATTGAAAATTTTTTAAATTTTTGCAGTGTTATTTTTTGAATTTTTGCAGTGTTACTCCTTGACAAAATTGCAAAAAATTTAAAAAAAATTTAATTTTGTTTTTCTGTTATATTTTGATGTCAAATATAAGTACTGATCCTTACGGCTCCATAGGGGTATAAAAGGTTATAATCGGCGACGAATTCTTTAAGATATAGCGTTTTTAAGCAAGTTTTTTAACCAATTTTTAACGAAATTTTTCGTGTTTATATTTTGTGAAAAAAAAATTATAATTTTTCCATTTAAATTAGCCTTCGGTATATATTGTAAATACAATTTCTCAAGGACATTAAATGAAAGCTTAAACATTCACAGCACATTCACACCGCAGGCTAGAACTTTGCTCATTAGGAATACTAAAGAAATTAACAGAATATCAAAAACAGAGCACAAACAATAAAAAACAACATAAAATAAAAGAAAACAAGTGGAAAATATAAAAAAAAAATAATATTTTTAAAGCGTATTTAAAGCATTTAGTAGTAAAACTTTTACCCAGACATAACAACACGTAGGTTGAGGTACCAAGTGTAAGGTGTACAGGACCAAAGCTGTCAAAATAAAGTTTTACAATTCACGCGCACCTACACGACCTCATCCTCATCCTCATCCCATCACCGATTCCTTGGCATCTTGTGCTTCATGGACAGCAAAATACCAAAAATAAAAGGAAGCGTTTGGCTAATTTGCGATGTTTGCTTGACATTTTACGTGGAATGACAGCAGCAGCAACACCAACAACAACAGCAAAAACAACGACAACAATGCCAGCAACGGCAACAACAAAAACAACGACAAGCGACATGGCCGCAACATGAGATTTCGGTGCGAGACACATTCTATGCCTCCCACGCTGTCCCCACCCATATAACTGAGCTCACCCCCCATCCATTGATACCCTTCCCACAACAACGTACAGTGACGCAGCATTCGTCAGCGTCCTGTGCTGGTCAGCAGCTGTCAGTCAGTTCAACGCACCCCTAAAGGTAGGCAACATATTTTCAGGTTTTATTTTTATTTTACATTTTTTTTGTATTTTCTTCCACAGAAAGCAGGGAAAAATGCCTGAAGCGAAGTAGGGGAGTAAAAAAAAAAGAATATATAAAATCATGAAACATGAAATATGCATTTCATGTGGGCTTTATAAAATGGGGCAGCTTGGCCCCAAAAAATATTCCCATCTAATGGCAATGTAATTGTCAATTGTGAAGTGAACAAAGCCAATCAAAACAATGCTAGGAAACCAAAAAAAAAGTAAGTTAAGTTATAACGAAAGTCGCCTTGGAGATACCCTAAACATCTGTCTTCAAATAGTCGTCAACAGAAATAAAACAAAGATCTGTTAGCAATCAATCGTATAATATTAAATTAAGGACAAATTTAAAATTGGGTTTGCCTAACTTCTTTATCTTTTGCTCTCTCTATTTATAGGGTATCTAATCAGATATCATAGCTGAGTATAAGCAGCTAGCACATCTGCATAGTGCAAGTATATGTATACTATATACTATACTATATATATTTATAGCTCCTGATACACCATCTTCGGTAAAGTTTTCTATAGATGACTAGCAGCGCATAAGTAGGAGAAGAAAACTTCATTTTCGGTTGGTTTTACTTTGTAGAGCTTACGATTGACATTTGCTGCATTGGCGTTATTTTTCGGCAAGGATTTGTAATAAAAGAAAAAGTTTTCATCTTTTTCAGAGCCTGGCCCGTCTATAAACACCTGAGACGTACAGACTCTAAGAACTAGGGCCAATTTTCAATTGATTTTGCAACAGCAGCAGCTGCCAGAGAGACAGAGATAGAGAGAGAGAGAGAGAGTGTGAGACTATGTCTGTTACTGCCACTCTACTGTGGCAACATTTTGCTACTGTTGCTGACAGATTGTATGCCATTTTTTACGAAATACTTGCAACAATATCGAAAAACTTTTCAAACGAGTAAAGCAGCTGAAACAAGCAACTCGAAAAAAAGAAAAAATTTGTGTTCACAAAACTCAAAAACTTTGCACAACTTGCAAAATAAAAATAGCAAAAAAAAATAAAAATAGCAAATATAAAATAAAAAAAAAAACTTTTACTGCCGTGTGACATTACGAGGCGAGTTAATGCCCAAAGTATCCTGCAGCAGAGCTGTGGCACACTTCAAATCCTTTTGCCTGTAGGATATATAAATCACAACTCTTCGGATGTCAAAAGTAATCATAAAGCATAAATTACAATAAATGTTACGAGTAGAACAGCAAATAAATAAAGGGACAGATTCTTCTTATTTTCTTTATTTTCTTTTGCTCAAAATAATGATGCCTCAAGGATGCTTAAGGATGCAGAGACAAAACACAATGCTAAACACTCACAACGGGATAGTTACCAAGCACACACACACACACACACACACACACAGACATACGTTCTATGTCCTGTCTCCTGCAGTGCGATTTGTCCTGCATATTAAGTTCACTGCTGGTGAGCAATCGCTTGTAATAAACTTTCCTTCTTCATTCAAGCTGCTACGAGAAATATCTACCAAATGACCACAAAACATATGTGAATAAAACATATTGTGAAACTTAACTTAATGACTCAACTTGCAGTTAAAACTTGGCAACAAAAAAAATATCTTTAGAAAATAAAGCATTAAACTTTCAGTAAACTAAAGAGTTTAAATTGAGGTGGAAAGGTTGTCTAAAAATAAAAGAAGTAAAACAAAAACTGTTTCGAAATGATGCAAAAAAACAAACAAATTGAAATTAGATGCAAAACGAACAAAATATGTTGGAGAACTTATGAAAAGTGTTAGAAAGGGGCATAAAGCAGCTTATATTAAGGGGAAAGCTT